>CCSG02000005.1:638776-818296 GCA_001077455.2 Babesia divergens
AGGCTGAATACGATGATGTTTCCAGGGTGTGCGTATATCTTTCCTTCAAACTGGAGTCTGTTACCAACCACTTTGCTCCAGCGTATGGTCCCGGCACAGTGACTGAAAGGAAGGATATCCCCAAGAATTTTTATAAGGATGTCTTGAAGCCTGAGAAGTTTGATGTGTATGCAATATGGCTTGAGAAGAATATTCAGAACATTACGGAGTCCTATAAGAAGATGCTTGAGGAGTCTGTAAAATTGACTGCGACAGAACTTAAGAATTCTGATTCGGTGGGCCCTCCCAAGTACGGCTTTGTATATAACGGTTATTGGTGGGGAGAAATAGTTTATTGGTTACCTCCAGAAGTATATGCAGATACGGGTTTCTTGGAAGCCCTCAATGAGCTTAAAACTTCTCTTGACAAAATCCCGAAGAGTCCTGTGGAGACATCCACTGTGGAGCCACAGGTTGCTGAGGATGCTCTAGAGGAGTCTTCAAAGGTACATGAGTCTGATATCGCTGAGAAATCTAAGGATTCCACTGTGGAATCTCCGTTAGTTGAGAATCCATCCCAGGAGCCCTCCACTCTCAACTTGTCTGATGGCTCCAAGAGCCTCGATGAAGTGCTGAAAGAGCTTAAGGAAAAACGCAAGGCTGAACATGAAGAACTACTGAAAAGGATCTCTGAGCAACGTAAGGAACTGGTCGAAAGGCTTTCTAAGTCCGATGCACCATTCTCCTTGGAGGACATGACTCTCTTCCTTGGCATCCTGAGAGACGAGCCAGACGTGAATCCTGAGGCTGTGCAGAAGGTCGGAGAGGAAATTCATGCATACCTTGGCAGTCTCGGAATCCATGGAGAAGACGCCAAAGGAAGTCTGGAGAAGCTGATGAAGAAGATCCAGGAATATGTTCTGAACTCGTCTTCCAGTTCCAGCGAGCCGTCTCCTGATGATGCCTCTACGCAGGAGATCAAAGCCATCCTGGAACAGCTCCCTGACTCCAATGTCAATTCTCTCTCTGGGGACTTCTATGCACCCAAGAAACCTTTCAATGTAGAGGTGCCTGATATCTATGAGGATCCGGAGATGCTCTCTATGGAGTGTCGTATATCTGACCCGGATGGGGCCTGTGTTTATGTTCCTTCCAACTTGTCTTATCTTCCAGAGTATCAGAAGAAGGCAGAAACGAAGGATGATGAATCCAAATCGAAGGATAGGAGAAAAGGTTTCTTCGGGAAACTATTTGGTTGGCTCTACTGAGGATCCGCTAAATCCTAGGGTTATTCCACTTTTGGGGATAATCATTGATAGTCAACATATTCTTGAGATATATCTCCCGCTTTAATGTATAGGTGTTTAAACACTCACTCACTAGCTTTCGTATCACTGTAAACTACGTCATCTATGCTGTTCCGACCTGACTGATCTCGCCAGGATAGCCTCAGCGCGGTTAGGGGTTGGCATCATTGAATGCGGAGGTACGGGTTTACCATGCTGTCCGTCACGAAAAACTGGGGTCATGGTAGGCTATAGAATCTTAGCTGTATTTTGACTAACTGGTTTGGGCTGCTAGAGCCAAGCTGGACTAGATTATACTACATTGACTTATAACACATGATATGATTCCATTGATGTTTATCATGAAAACTACAATGTAGACGCCATGCAATTGGTGTCTGAATCATGGTACCTCGGAGGATATAGCGTAGACTAGGTGGTGAATTCGGTCTGAGGTGAAACGGGGTATGCTACGGTGGAGCAATGTCTTACCACGTAAGAAGCCATAGGAGCAGCACATGAAAGATCTTTAGTGCAGTTGTGTTATAGTGTACTGGTACTATATTACAACCCTTTTATCGCTATCCCATCTCCCTCATCTTCGCTGAGGGATCCTGCCTTGTCCACCATCGAAAGATGGATCCTAGTACCTTATGTATTTCACCGAGTATATTCACTATATGTTGTTAGTCATGAATTACATTATACATATGTGAAGTCGTCACATTAGTCCATACCATTGCAAAAGAGGCTAGGGGCTCCAGCGGCAAGTGTTACTCAAGGATATAAAGAGGTAGCGCAGATTCTGTATTAGAAACAATACAATCTACCCATAATTTGACGTATGAATTTAATACAGTAACAAAACTCCAACGTGGAGTATGGTGTGGCTTGCGCATTAGGCATAATACAACGACGTCTCTTTGATTCCATGGTCACTTGGTTGGAATATGTAGTCAATAAAGTGCAGCCATATGATTAAGTTTAAACCACAATTTGAGTGTTCTTTAATATAGACGGTATCATTTCCTTGAACTCTTCGAATGATTTTGAATCCGAAAGGCGTTTAAGACTCGCGACTTCATCGCCTTTGTTGATGTCTTCAAGTTCGCCTAGTTTTTTCTGCGCATTTGCGATAACCTAGATTAATGCATTGATTTGTTTGTGTATCAACTTACATCTTGAGGGAACATTGCGATGTCCGCCACGTTGATGGCGTACGAATCCTTGCATATACCGTCTTTGATTTCATATAGGAAAACCATTTTTCTTGTTTCCTCGAAGAACTTTGCATTGACGTACTTGTTAACAACACCAGGGTATTCTGATATTTATTTGCGTTTTTTACTACCTTGTTCCTACCTGCCGCTATGTTGCCCATTTCGTGAAAATGGGTTGCGCATAGGCAGTAACACTTTGTCCTTTCAATGAGATCGACAATAATGGCCCACGCCAATCCAAATCCCTGAATTAGTTATGTACTATAACGGTCAAACGTACATCATATGTCGAGGTTCCTCTTCCAAGTTCGTCAATTATGGCTAGTGAGTTATCGTTTGCGGTTTTCAGAATCGCTGCTGCTTCCACCATCTCGGCCAAAAATGTGGAAACCCCTCTATAATACGCATTAAAAACGTCTTCAGCTATAACCTACCGCAGTTGGATATCTGATGCTCCAACTCTACATAGAATGTGTTGAAATACCGGAAGTTTAGCGCTCGTGCAGGGCACGAAGGATCCTATTTGATTCATGACAGCTATAAGTCCGACCTGAACATTTTCTGTTTGTTTTGTTATTTTTTCCATTGCCTACCTGTCTAATATATGTCGATTTACCTCCCATATTGGGTCCAGTCGTTATATGTACCCGTGATGTTTCTCTTTTCATGACAAGGTCGTTAGCGACGAATACCCGTGTTGAGAATCCACATTCCACGAGAGGATGCCTAGCTCCTACTAGATTTACCTCTTTGTTCTCTGTGTCTATTACAGGCCTGACATAGTTGTGTGTCGCAGCAACTTCCGCAAATCCGACTAGAATATCCAGAGTCGCAATGATGTTTGCAAATCTTTCAACAAGAACCCAATAACTTGCTGCAACTTTGAAAGCCTTGTTGACCAATGTGCTTTGTGCCCTTTCGTATTCGGTATGTGCATTGCTGAATTTGGTGCAAAGACTACGCAATTGCGGAGTCGTGAATAGGAACTCATTTTTGTTGAGTCTAACCTTTTCCACCTTGAGGTTTGGTGAATCCGAACTCGTCACTAATGTTTGATCCTTTTTGGAGACCCTAAACAGAAACCCCATGTTATTGCACTCGACCAATTTTAGGGTGCTTCCTCGTCTTCCTTTGGTTGAGCTATAGAATAACTCGTCCTCGAGGGATGACCTCAAGGACTCCATGTCTTCCCTGATCCTATCCAGTTTGCTTCCAACTTTGACTAGAATTTTATCAAAGTTTCTGTTTAAGACATAGTTCCTTCTCTCCGCCTCCTTGAGGTCGACAGTTTTTTCCACTAATCTGAGGTATGTTTCAAAGAGCGACGCAATATGCAGCAACGGCTCGGTGAACATCTTTTTGACGGTATTGGCATGTTTACCGTCGTACGGTATGAGTATGAATTGCACCATCCTGTTTACCGCTATGATACAGTCATGTAGTCGCACAAGATCCTCAAATGTGATTGAGGATTTTTGTTTACTAGACCACTCTGAATTCCCATCTACACCTCTTAGTTTCACAGCAATAGCATCCAGATCTGGCACCTTCCTCAAACACTCTGCTTGCATTATTTTATACAGGTTCGCCTTGAACGCCTCGACGCAGTCATGCCGGTTATTAATTTCCTGGATATCTGTCAGTGGCTGTGATACCCACATCCTTAACCTTCTAGTTCCGATGGGTGTTCTGCATTTGTTCAGAAGGCCGAATAGCGTTGTGGAACTTGCATTGCCTGTGGGTTAGTAAATATATGCTTCTGAACGTACCCATATAATTTGAATTCTGTGGCAATATAGACAGTGATGCAAATGCGGCTCTGTCCATCGACAAATACTTGTCTACTGTATATAGTTCCATATGGAACTTGTTCTTGAACGTGGCATGCGTCATGAAATCGAAGGTATCAAATATAGACAGGAGGGCCCTCATAGCCAGGTGTTGCGATAGTAGCTTGACGTGATTTCTGAGATGATCATTTTCTCCAAGTAGGAACTCGATGTTACTCTTGAGCTTCAACTCTATTAGTTCATGTAACTGTCTGGTATATCCGGAGTTAACATACCCTCTGCAGCGGAAATGTTATCCTTTGCATTGGCGAAGGTGTGGCTGACACACTGGACATTGCAAAGAGATAATATGTGTTTTATCCTTTTAATATCTAGGGTATCGTTTGTGGTACATAGTGTACACACTGTCGGCGCGACCTGTGATGATGTTGATGTTGTCTACTGTCATTGTAATACCTGCAGCACTATCGACTCGAGGAGCGTAAAGTACTCATTATCCGAAATTTCGGCAACTTGAAACGAGGAGTTGAGCAGATTGCATATGGCGAGACCTATAGATTTGATTGCAGACTTTTGCCGGCTGCATACGACAGCTAGAACAACTGTGTGCTTGTAAGCACCCTCGGTGTTAAGAACGTCAAGAGGATTGTCTTCATCCATTATCACGCATACCAGTCGATATGGACTACAAACATTATATGCTATACACTTATATTTATCATGTTTAGAAGGTCGCGGTTGGTGTGTAAGACACCTCACAACGAAACCCGTCAACGTTTCGGGTTGGTAGCAGCATTATTCCTTGGCTGCATGGATTTTTTGCCCTCGCTTTCTTTCAAAGCACTTGTAAGGTTGTGGAATCCCGTGAATCCTCCGACGTTTCTGCGCATGAGATGATTTGGCAGTGAAGGATGTCATACCTGATGTTGGTGCTGTTAAGTGGCTTCATCATAGATTGTTCCCATCGGAATGATTTCATAACAAAAGCAGATTGTTTTTTTGGTGATCCGAATAGCGTAGGCGGGTTTACATTCGTTTTTACTTTGGACATGCTTCCAAATGGATCCGTATTCCCAAACAATTTGTCCTTGTCTTGGCCAAATATGGCAGAATCAATGTTCGACGATAACATAGTGTCCATCATTGCCCTCCTATCCCTTTGACTTCGTTCTACTTGACTTTTAACGTTAGGGATATCGTCTGAATAGCGTGCATGCATTTCACCATCAACTTACTTGTTTGCTTTGTTGACGATAGTAGTTTGAATTCGACAAACTGTTGTAGTTCTTCTGTTTTGGAAATGGCCTTAGGCTGTTGGTATGTTCCTGCTTTGAAGTTCAACAGTTGCTCTAGTTCAGCCTTGCTTATACGTTTCTTCTTTTTCCCTGATGCATGACGGTCCTCATCTTCGTCATCGGATGACTCGAAGTCACTGAGATGTAGATCCTGTATTCCACGCAGGTTTTTGGCATTTTTGAGCTGCATGAGTAGTTTCATTCTCTCTTCCCTTCGTGTCATCTCCCGCTCACTTCTTTCTTTGAGTGGCATAAGTTTAGCGAGTTCATTTTCTTCTTGTTTTTGAATATCAGCGAAGAACCTCTGTCTTGCTAATTCCTCATCTTCTGTGTTGATTTTGTCCACTTCACCGATAAAATCCTTCATTTCATCAGCCACCTCACTATCACTTTCTAAATCGCTTTCTGATTCTCCTTCTGAATACTGCAGGCGTTCCTTAAGCAGCTGTAGCTTTTTCCTTATATCTTCTGGGTCGGATAGATTTTCATCTTCACTTTCTTCAGCTTCCACCTCGAACATAGTTTTTAAGAAGTCCCTCATTTTGTGAATTTTTTCTCTCTTTGATATCTTGGGTTTGACCATAGTTTGTGGTGTATCGCTTGTCACATTTGCATCTTCCGCTTCAGTGGTTGTGTCTGCTTCATCAGGTGTTCTAGATGATACTGGTGTTTCTTCACGGATTTGAACATAGTTGAGATTGAGGGCTTCTGGTATGAAATCATCATCTAGTATACGTTTCCTTTTTCCGGCGATGGAGACCTCTTCCACATCTGGTCTTTTCCTTATCTTTGGCTTAGCTGGATGTGATAATCCTAACAATTCAGGCGAGCATTCTGGTAATTGCTTCACTTTCTTCATTTTGGTATATACATAACGAAATAGGTGTGTCAGCTTCATTTGTTTCATTCCATTATCCACGAGTTGAACAGGGCCCTCTGCGTCCTTGCTTGCATCTATTTGAATATGTTTGACAACGGTATCCATCTCTTTTGCTACATGCTGGATTTCAGTGGGTTCCGGGTCGACGCTTTTGTGTTGTACTGTATGTTCACCTATATCGGGGCTAGCTGAAGGAGGCATTGCAGATGTAGTGTCTTCTTCATCGGCAGGTTGCTCATGTTGTTGTATTCTACCGGAGCCCTCATTCACATCACAATCCTTTTCTTCGTCTTTATGTGCATCATTGATAGTTGCCTCCTTAGTATTCGATGTTTTGGTATGCTCTTCCATATCATATACAGGAACAGGGTGTTCCTCTATAACTTCATGTGACACCACCGAATGGTCTGCCTGGTTACATGTTTCATCTTCGGCATGCACAACCGGGCTACATATAACATCGCTTTCTTTGTTCTTTGCCACAGATTCAGGTTCTTTAGCAGCATCTTGTTGCACTGGATGCAGTACCTCTGGCGCTGTATCTTCCGGTTGCACTTTCTTGTGAGAATGGTGTAGCGCAGTCATCCATGGAGGTGACTTTCCTAGATATGCCCCGAGTTTTTTCCATTTATTGACATACGTTGGGTCGTGCCACGGTTGTGAGTTTACGGTAAATGATGTAACCGGTTCTCCCTGTGTGCTTGTATTTAACGTAATGATACCATAGGAAAGCGCATGCTGTTGTCTGATTCCTCCGTTGAGCTTTTGATGAACTGACTTATACTGCATGAGGTAGTCGTATGCAATGCTGTTTTGATTTATGTTTTTCGGCGGCTTGACGTAGACGATTTGTTTTTTATTGTTCGTGGCATCGAACTCGTTTTTGTCAGGGTTCGACCACTTGGGCCCTGTCCCGTATAGTTTGCAGGCCGCTTCAAGCACCATAACGGTGTTGATTGCGTTCTTTGTTTCGTGGCTAACTCTTTTATTACCGATTTTTTCCAGGGTCTTTTGAACGTTATCTACATTTTGTGCATCTGTCGTTTTGGTTTTCTTTTTCCGCAATTGCTCAAGTGCCTGCCAACTATTTCCAGTAACTGATCCCTTAAATGAAGTTATATTTTTGCGATTCTCTACTGAGTTTTCGAAAGCGAACATGTTCGATGAAGCCCCCATTAATGCAGAGTCGAAGAGTTCCGCGTTATCTCCACTCATGCTCATTGCATTTAATATTTTTGATTCGGTTAGAGCAGAATCCTGTATTAGATTTAGCGATTTAAATCCGCTGAACGATTGCATGTTCTCCCCAAATGCCATGTTAAGGCCGGAGTCCGCCGCCATGATCTTGTTGAAGAAGGAGTCTTGCATAAAGCTCGAGTTGCTCATTTCCTGCATAGCCGCACTTGTCATTGTATCGTTAGTTTGTAATGCTGGGGCAGTATTATCACGACGCCCTTGCAACCATTTCGCCGTGATATACTTGTCCAACAAGAAAGCATTTTTGTCGTTGTCAGGATTCTTGCCGACAAGTATCTTGTACTTGAAACTTTTAGTCCTCTCCACGAGTTTTAGTTCTTCTGCTAATCCCATTATAAACCACAGCTGTGGCAGCATGAGGAGGGCGACATGAAGTCTCATACCTGTTTCCTTGCATCTTTGTATGCAATCTTCTGCATGAGCGCATATCTATTGAGTTCTTCTAGCAATGGCACAACGTGTATGTTGTTTCTTATATATTCCACATAGTTCATTAGCCCTGTGCGTTGCTCAGAGGCTGCCTTGACTAGATTAGACAGTATGTATCTACCGGTTTTTATATCTATGACTCTCCTAACACACCATGTTTGCCGAATAATGTTATTAACTTACAGGAACGATGGGTCGGTTTTATAATCTAGTGCCACTCTCTTTCTTGCTTCCTCCATACGGTTGTTGACGATTTTGGTATATGGTGCTGATATATCAAAGCTGGACAATATTGTTCTTCTCCCACCATTTGTCAGATTGTAGAGCCATTTTTCTCTGGGTTCGATTTCATCGTCTCTTAGCGCGTCCTTTTGGTATGCAAAAAGAATGTTGTTTTTGTTGATATACATCGATTGCATATCCTGGGGAATTATTTCCTTGAGATTGTCGATGAGCCACTTTTCTATATCCCTAGGCTGTACAGACATTAATATATTTCGATGTGTTAATCGTACCACCTGCTTCGTCGTGCCATATGAGGAGCTAGGTGCTGTAGAGGAATCATTGCCCTGCATTTATATATGTAGATGTGTTCGCAGACATCTTAACATACCTTGAGCTCAGTGAAGTCTAGATCCTTGTCATCATCGAAGAGATCCTTTGTTTGTGTAAGGGATTCCTCAGTTGCCATTTTGACTGCTGTGACGATATCGTTCTAGCATGAATTTTTGTGCCAATCCGTTTATACTCAATTCAACCGATCAACACTAATCTAATCTGCCAGTTCCATGCCATCTGGTTACAAACTATCACATAATATAGTTGTCATTCTTGAGACTGCTAGACAGATGTTGACAGAAAAATCCTGATGAAGATACCCTCCGCATTCACACAGTTGTTTATACCCTTAAAAGCTATCTCTCAACCTAGAAAGTCAACGGTGGCTGTGCTGCAGTTATTGTATTCCGATGGTTGAGAATACTGGGCGTTATGTGTGTAGAATGGGTTTTGACTTGGTCTTAAGATCGAGTATCGTTGTAGACAGCCATTTAGAGCGCACATATAAGTAAAATGGATCTGCAAGATTCTTCTGAGGTCCTATCCTCATTATATTTTGGTATATACGACCGTGTTGTTTCCCGTGATTCCGACGTTGCAGCCCTCCGTTTTGCTTGGCTTGGCGGGTTTGATACTTTGATATGTGGGTTGTTTCCGTATGTATCGCATCAGCATTCCACCCTTTATTCATAATTAGATGTACCAATATAACAGGGCACCCTATATTACACGAACGTCGATGCTACGTGTGTTAGGTAAAGCGTTCTAGCGCCAATAATGGCATATTTGTTGCGTCGACTGTTTCCTCATTTCAACAGGCTCATCTTTCCACGTGTGTTAATACCGTATAAAGCATACAAAGGTTCCCCATCTCGTTTTTTCAGCAGTGGCAATAAGTCCTTGTCTCCACAGGGCGAATCCCAGTTTCCCATTCCGAAAGGTGCCTCAGATCGCTACATAGCTGTTTTCACGTGTAAAGTATGCAATCACCGAGCTGCTAAGTCATTTTCAAAGGTATTTATCCACCCTTTTGTGTAATGTTTTGTAGACTGCATATCACCACGGTGTGGTATATGTGAAGTGTTCAGGCTGCAACAATCGTACGTTAACTTGACATCCTTAGTTGACTCCGTCCAGTGCATCTCATATCCGACCAACTGGGTTGGTTTGGTGAGTCTAAGGAAAACATCGAGAGCATTCTTGCGAGCCGTGGTGAGGAAGTTCACAAGGCTGAGTTGGGTAGGTGGGCGGTAATTGATTGCGAGGACACTACAGGTGAGGATATTTCTGAAGACGACTACAAGTTGATTTCCACTTTAAAAAATACAAAACATTTTGATTAAATGGTTTATATATCTTGTTGCGTAAATATGGGATGTATTTTTGTGACGTCATCCCAGGTAGATCTGCCTCTAATTAGATCTGCAATGATATCGGCAACTTGTTCAGAGTCAACTCTGACCTGCTCCATAGAATCCCGTTCCCTTAATGTGACAGTATTGTCATTTATGGACTGGAAGTCTATAGTGACTGCAAAAGGAATACCGATTTCATCTGTTCTTGCATACCGTTTGCCAATGGAAGCTCCAGTGCTGTCAATTTTATATGCTAGCCCAAGTCCGTTGAGATGTTTCTGTATCTTTGATATCAGTGGGTTGAATACGTCCTTTGATGAGAGTGGTAAAATGCAGCATTTGGTTGGTGCCACTTGAGGTTTGAGTGCAAGGTAGGTGCGTTCCTCCTGCTGATTTTGAGCGGGTCTAACCTTATAAGAGTGCTCCAATATACAAAATATAAGTCTTCCCATCCCAAATGATGGTTCAATGATTGATGGCGTAAAAGTTTCTTCACAAACCACTGATGTGACCTTTTTGAATGATAGCATATCTCTTGTGACTACGAATTCCAATCCATCGGCACCTTTAATTATGACTGATCCAGTTTCTTGCAACTGTTCCTCTGTTTTAAGTGCTTCACTGGGAGCCATACCGTCTATAAGCGCTAGCAGCGCAGTGTTTTTATTTTTGAAAGTCTTTCCAATGAGCGCTCTGTTGTAATTAGGCACCAGTTTCTCCACAGTTATTGGCTTCGGATACCTTTGGCTTGCGTTAAGTTGTGTATTTGTGGCTTGTGAGTGTGCCGTGAGGTCGTATGCCATTCTATCAGCATGCCCAACTACTTCTATCCATCCATAGGATGTGAGTATTTCTGCGTCCCAACAGTCACATGCGTAGTGCGCCATTTCATCCGACATGTGTTGTCTAAACCTTAGACCTTGTGGCAATATTCCACAATTTTCAAGGAATAACTTCGTCCTTGCGAGGAAGTATCCTAAGGCCTCATTGGCTATGATTTTGTCGTTTACTGCCTCCTCCACGGTCATGTTGAATATTGTAGATTCCCCTTTTTCTTGTGTGTCCTTGGGCAGCAGACTAAGCATGACATGTTTAAATTCATCGTACCGTGCATGTTTTTTATTATCGGGGTGAACGAAATACTCGATTTCAGCCATAAGGAATTCACGTACCCTGAGTAGGCCATTCCTAGGGCTGATTTCATTTCTGAATCCCAGCCCTATCTGAGCCGCTGCGAACGGCATTTTCCCGCCGTTTGACTCTAGGAGCCGCACGAAATTTACAAATATTCCTTGCGCAGTTTCTGGCCTGAGGTATACTACTGAATTATTTCCGTCCTTTTTTCCCTTTGGTCCAATGGTGGTCTCGAACATGAGGTTGAATGGAAAAGGCTTCGACAGTTCATTTCCAACTGGTGATTTTATGTTATGCTGTTCAATAAAGTTTTCTACATCGTCCTTGGCCATGTTTCCGATAAGGTTTTTAATCTTCTCCAGTTCCTGCTTCCCTAGTTTCAATAAGGTTTCATTCTTTGAATTTACGTTGTCTGCAACGTTTTTACCATCTAGAGTACTTATAGCTGAGTCTATTACATCTTCTAGGTATTTGTCTGCCCTGTAGCACTCCCCATTGACCACATCTGTGATCATCAGATCCGTAAACCTGTCTACATGTCCAGAGGCCTTTAGCACGCTGTATGGAGTAATGCAAGGACATGATACTTCCAGCATTTCATCAAATACGACAAAATGTTGTCGCCATAGGCTTTCTAGTTCCGCCTTGAGCGCACATCCTGGAGGCCCGTAGTCAAAGAGTCCAGCAGCTCCTCCGTATATTTCGAAGGAATTTGTGTAGAAGAACCTTCGTTTGAGCAGGTTTTCACAATGTGTTTTGTTCTTCCTAAGAAGTTCTGCCAGCTGTACGGTATCCATTTTGTTGATTCCTGTCTGACTCGCTTCTCTCAAAGTGCTTCCATACCTGTTAACTGTCTTTGGGTTTCGCGTTGCGGTTTGGCTACCACATAGGAATGCTTGATGAGGAGAGATTCCGTGTTTAGATGTTGAATATGACCTATGAGTCAATACCGGGCATAAATCTTTGGTGACGCGCCTGGCGGTTGCGTTTGTTATTCGATTGGCGGAGTATTTTGCTGTGACGTATAAAAGGTAGATCGTACACAAGGATGATACCTTCAACATTAATATAGAACGATAACTTTCGAGCACGTTACGCTCGATGTTGTAATATATTTGAGGCTTACGAAGGCGTGGAAGACAGGTTGGGTTGAACACCTTCACTATCAAACCCTTGTGTGACAACATATTTCCTGGAGCACTTGCGAATTTGCATATCATTATACGATGCGATTTGATGGCGTTATATGTGTTACTTCGTATAGATTAGGCATTGCCCTAATCTTCGCTTGACTCGTTAAACATTCTTAACAGCACATCAATTACAATGTCTATTCGCATTTTAGCCGTATCCCCTGGTACGGAAGAGTTGGAGAAGCACGTTAACTTCGCTCTGTCATTGTACCGCCGTGGATCTCTTACAGCATCGCTTCTGAAGCTGGATAACGCACTTGCTCCTATGTTCACAGGCCATGATTCTTCGAGTCAAGCCTATGAACATATAGAGTCTTCAGCGTTATTGCAACATCAATTGACAGAATGTTCCTATGATCTGATTTTGGCGGTTGTCGGTTCCGATTTTTGCACGAAAGGCGAGGATGCGTCGGGTATCTTGGAGAAGTACCATGACGCTTTAAAAGCGAATGGCACATTGAACATACTTTTACCCGCAGACAACTCTAATGTTGGTTGATTGATACCTATATATATATATGATAACTTCTTGCAGGATTCCGTCCTAAGGAAGGAGTGCATGTACAGCGGCTTTATTGACGTGACATGCATGGAGTCTAATGGATTCAAGTGGGTTATCTGCAAGCGTCCCAGCTGGCAACCATCTACGGCATCGTCTGCAGTCGTTCCTGCATCTCTGGAAGGTTATGTCTCCTCGGCCCCCGCAGCAGAGTCTTGCAGCACGAAGCCACGGGCGTGTGCCAACTGTACATGTGGTCGTGCCGAGCGTGAGAAGGCTGAAGCTGCAAAGATGGCACCAGATGTTGACGCTCCAACGTCTGCGTGTGGCAATTGCTACTTGGGCGACGCTTTCCGCTGCGCAAGTTGCCCATATCGCGGTTTACCAGCTTTCAACCCTGGTGAGAAAGTCGTACTAGATTAAATTTTACGTGACTGTAAAACAATACTGATGAGACAGCGCTATTAATAGGCATTTCACTGCTATGTTTTATGATGCCATGTTACATACGAGTTCACTCTTGGATATTCTCATATTGGGGCCATATGAAGGCCTGAAGCTCGTTGGCGTACTTGTAGTATATGGTATGTGGCGTGTTGTATTTTCTACAGTTGTCGAACATCCGCTTGAGCTCTTCTCCAAATTGGAGTTTAGTTTTGTACTCCCCATTCTTGGCCTTCTTCTTCATTGTTGAAATATCAGTTGGGTTTTTGATAATGTCATAGTAGTCCGGCGCTTCGGATTGCTTTACTGGCTTTCTGAATGGCCATGAGCTTTGCTGCTTCTCGAGGTTGTTTAACAAATCCAATATGTAGGTTTTGAGCGATTTTTTGCTAGCTTCTGGGTCATCTGAATTGGAGAATGCATCACCACTATGTTTGCTTCCAGACCCTTGTGGCTCATCTGTCCATCCTGCTTCCACCAGTCCTGGTATTTCGGAAGGTTTGAGGGTGCATCCAGGGTTCTTTTTGAAGAAGTCCAATCCATCGTATACCTTTTGGGGCTTGATAGCCTCTATACATTGCGATATTATAGCCTTTTGCTTCCCCAGCATATCACTCAATCTGAGGTAATTGATGTTTGGTGATATGTAGCATTCCATAAGTGTTCCCCCGTCGTAGTCTTTGATGTATCCGAACCATCTTTCCTTTGGCATTGAAATTTTTTGTGAGAATCCCTGTTTTCTGAAGTATCCGATGGCAAAATTGTCTGCATAGGTTAAAAAGTACTCTATGTTCGACTTTTTGACATGTTCCTTGAGGTGGTTCATGATACGCGTCCCGTATCCTTTAACCTGTTCTGTGGACTTCACTGCTAAGAATGCGATTTCTGCGAATCTTTGTTCAAAGTATGGTCTAAAGCATATTCCTCCAATAACTTCGCCCTTTTTGAGCAGGCAAAATGTATAGTGGTTTCTATCGAAGACTAGCCTTACAATGTATTCTCTGGGCATTTTCGGTAGCTGCCTTGAGAATATATTTTTAACAGTTACCAATTTGATCAGGTGTCCTGGCTCTCTGTCATTTGTAATACAATCAAATGATATGATTCCGAGATCTTCTTCCTTAGCTCCTCCTGCATCTCTGTGCAGGAATCCAAGTCCTGTTTCTGAGGGTAGCAATGATTGGAGTTGATACCCGTCCGCGCTGCTCATCGTGCCTATTGTTTTCGCTTGTTCATCTGTAAATCCGCATTCCTTGCATAGGAGTGTTATGATCATATCTGGATGATTTTTGAAGACCGTTTTTTCTAACTCGGACCTAATTCTATCCGCGTTGATAATAAGCACTGACTTGAGGAAGTCGGCACAAAAGTAGTCACAGAGATTTGTTCCCAGCGGCGTCTGCCTCCTGAGGAAGTTTTTCCATTTTGTGTATACATGTTCATAATTTTTGTCCATGAAGGCATCAGCATCGTGTGTTTTCATCCAATCCTGGAGATGTTCATCGTTGAAATTTTTTCGCGCCTCAGGCGTTAACAACTGTTGGTAGCCTATGATCGCACATACGCTTTTTACAAGTAGTTCCGTTCCTTCTGCGTCCGCTTCTGATAGCATTTTTCTGAGTTCCACTAGCGCCTTCCTATTCCCCTCTGGAACCCTTTCCAGTGAGGAGTTGACCAGTGACGTGACGTCCACTCCGCTGAGCTTAAGATGTGGTAAAATTTGGTAATTCCCTCCCTCTACCTTCAATCCTAGCGTTGGCACGAATGGATCTATTCGTGCTTTGCAATCCGCCACGTACAAGTTGACCACGTTTCTAACGATCGATGCGATTGTCATACCATTTGCGATTTCATCTTCCTGTATAGTCATAGATATATCCACAGCTCCGCTTGTATTTTGTACGGTAGTCCTGTGTGCTGGATGGGCGCGAGCTTCGTTTGCATCGTCTCTATGGTTTGTTTCTGCCCAGAGGTTGTTAGGGGTGTCGCCGGTTGTACCACCCTGCATCCTGGCGATTACGCATTAAAACAATTTTAAAATGGATGCATCGTTTACGATTGGCCCGCAGCTATTCCATGGACGGCGGTAGCCCCGATCTGATACGCGTTGTGGTGTCGGAGGTTTGACTACCTGTGGATGTATAACAAAGTTTATGGCATAATTATACGTTTTTTGTTTCTAAGTAACCTTTCGGTACATTTTGCAGATCTGGTGTACGCTTATTTGGATTTCTTGGTCCGTTAAGCTGCTGTCCATTTCCATGAGCTCATTTTCGATAGATATATCGATAAGTTCATTTATTACCTTTCTTCGGTCAGCCGAATCTTGTGACGCAGTTGATATCACACGTTCATGCACTTGTTTACCCATTGTATTGACTTCTCCACTTGCTTCGTGTTCCTGTCTCAGGGACGACTGTGGCGGTTCCGTTTTCTCGACATGATGTCGCCCTATGTATTTCCTGATTTTAAGGTAGAGTTCGTTGCATAGGTGTTTTTTGACTTCTTCTGGGTATGTCTGTTCAACTATCATGAGGAATGGTTTGAACTCGAAAGCACTTTTCCCCATAGCAAGGTCGTTATCGTTTTCTGTGTAGTCCTTATCGGCCATATCATTCACGAACATCCACTGGTATATGAGGAAATCGTTTAATCCTAGTGCATATGCAACGTCTATTATCTTGAGCGCTTCCTTGAGCAATATGTATCTACTGGCTCCTGTGTTTGCCGCTTCTTCTTGATTGTGTTCCTCAGCACTGTCGCTGCCTTTTTCGGTCAGAGAGTTGTGCTGAGAAGATCCCGTATCCATAACTGCCCGATTTTCTTTTTCGAATACCTTGATGAGTTCCGATAGCAAGACTGGCCAGAGTACTGTCAGGTACTTTTGTGACATTTTGATGAGTAGCACCCGCATTACCAGCAATGTCTTTGCACGTAGATTATCATCATCAAACGCTCTACAGTTGTCGGTCAGTCTTTCGATGATTGTTGCAATATTCGAGGCGAATGTATCATTGCGGCAGGCATATAGGACGAAGGCCAGTCTCTTAAGGTATTTGATACGGGACTGAATATTCATATTTCTGCTCGTGAAAAGGGAGCTATGAGGAGGGGAAGTAAAGAGGTCCAGTTTAATGAGTCTATCAACGGTTCCCCTGCACGCATCATCGGCAATTTGCCTAAAAATATGTATCATGCACCTGAATGTCCTACGATCTGTTTTCAAAAAATCCGGTGTGTTGATATAATCCACTATGAACCGTTTGATGCACTGCAGTGATCCTTCATATAGATCAAATGGTAGGTTGTGCAAGAGTAGAAAGACCAGATAGCGGTATTGTAGCGGTTGTTCCATTTTGTCTTGTAGCATTGGGAGTATGTATGATGTTAAACTATTCCATAGGACGTGGTAGAATACATTTGCTATGGCCGTTCTCCTGCTTAACTGCACAGTTTCATAGCTGAATACTATCAGCTGCGCGAGGGCATTTTTACTCACACAATCCATGCTATCAACGGTTTTACTTTTAGCAGGCACGGAGTTTGATACATTTTGCATGGCTGCCATTGCCGCTGTCGCTCCCCCTCCTGCTAGAACCGAATTCATCGGATTTACATGATCATAGTAGTAGTAATTGATCATGTAGATATGCGGTGGTAGAGGCGGTTCAAGGTCATACAGTTTTGGTTGGAGCCACGTGCAGACTTTATGCATATACAATCCAACGCTCTGATAGATGAGCCCATACATAACATCACTTAGCATCCTCTTCATAACCTTTCCGATTACATTGACATCCTTGGTTGGGTGTGATTTGTCGAAGTTGCATATGATTTGGAAGCACCATAGGAGCACCATTGGCTGCCTGGGGTTGTGCAATACCAAGTCAACAAATCTCTTCATGACGTCAAATGTGCTTTCAACGTCCCTTTTATTAGTCATCGGTAGATCAATGAGGGCGTATATGAACTCACAGAGAGAATTATCTCTCACTGTGCAGTTGAGCAGCTGGTAGCCTTTTCCGTTTTTGTAGTTATTCGACTTTACGAATGGCTCCAACATATCCAGTATGAATGCAATCATTTTATGCCTTGAGAACATCGGCATGGCGTTTAGACAGCTTAGCATTTCTAGTTTAATTTCACGGCTGAGGTTTGTATTTTCATATTTGTCCCACAGCAAGAGGCATCCTTCAGCAAAGTGGTAGGGTAGTAGCTTGTACAATAGTCTGAATATTTCCAATATTTCATCATATATAGACTCTAATGCCATGATGATGTCGAGTCTAATGGAATCGTTGTTTATCATTTCCCCTTTGTATATGTTTGATCCGCTTCTTATTGCTTCTCTGGGTGTCCTGATACTGTTTGTACCGTCTGTAGCAGTGCATTCCTCACTTGCGATATAGGGTTTGTTGTGTGTTTTCACCCACAATAGGCACTGTATGCATATGTCTACTACCTGTGATATTTCAAACGCAGATGTTTCATCTCCCTTCGTTGAGCTCACCGTCTTTGATTTCGTTCCGAATGTGAACAGTTGCCTTCCCCCATCACTGCCTTCCGTATTGGGCGAACTTGTTTCAATTAGACTCAATATAGACGACAGGCTATACGCAGATCCATCATGTTCGTTGTGGAACCTTTCCGTATTTTTGAGGTCAACTCTGAATTCACTTGACATGCTGGTAATATGCTCTAGTAAGACATGTATTCCCCTGAGATATTGCGATACAGTGGCTATTTTGATCCATTCCTTGCCTTGGCTAAGGTGGTTGCAAAAGTGTTGAATGAAGGTTGAAGAATATTTGAGCTCTGTCGGTCCAGAAAGGTATTTTAGGGTATATAGGGAGAAATCAATATACGACTGCAGCAGGTGTGTTCGGTTTGACTTCGCTGTGTTTAATATACAGGATTCTAAAATTTGTCCAAACAGAGCATCTTCTGAGAGTTTTTTGAGTTTCCCTACGTGCCCCCTCTTTATAGCAACTACATTGAGGATATACATCTTAGGTAATGTGGATGCTTTGTTGTAAAAGAGATCCCTCCGCCCACAACTTAGACTATCTCCAGAATGCATTTCCTGTATTGAAGATGTTTTTTCCGGTAGACTGAGTGCTTCCCTCCGTGCTTCCACACTTGTTCGCCACCTGTTTTTATTGTCATATGTTGTTAATACTACCTTTTCGTCATCCTCATTTTTCTCTTTATCCTTTGTATCCTCTTTGGCAATTTCTAGTTCCTGCAGCCTGGGATCTATCACTTCTGTATCGACTAGTTTATATCTTGGTTTGTTTTGTGCGAATATATGTCGTGCAAGATCTCTGGACGAATCAATGAGTGCAGTTGTTATCTCACTGACAGTCTGCGCTTCAACATGGCATCTGTCTATAACTACCTTGAATAGGTATAGAAGTTGCGTCTGTATGATGGCTTCGTCTTTAAGGTGGAAGTGATAAAGTACGCAGAGCAATGGCCTCGATATAAGACATGCTACCTCCTTTGCTCTGCTTGTAGGCTGTATAGTTGAGAGGAAGAGTTTCATGAAATCGATTGCAGTACACCTGAAGAGCATAGTGTTTTCATGCAGGACATATGTATGTTCATTTTGTGATTCCTGTGTTGATTTTGCATATTGCACAAGTTGTTCAACGGTCGTGAATTCAAGTAGGGAAGACACATCAATATCCAGACAAATGTACTTTAGCGTTAGAATCACAATAAGATCGACGTAATCATAAATGCAGGCGTCTTCATATGATATTCCTTGTGGGTCACTTATGCTTGGGAAGGCAACTAGTGGATCCCCTCTGACCAACGCGCTTTGTAAAGAGTCTTGATGTAGTATTTGGGTTGCATTTGAAGACGTCATGCCATCCCTAGGAGACTTTTTACTATCCTTGGTGATTGATATAATTCCAAGCATCCTGTTATATGTCTCTTGTCCTTGGACAAGTTCCACGAGCTGCGGCGGTGCCTGACATCTCTGCATCAAATCCAGCAGCACAGGTCCTTCACGGCTAACAATGTAAGACAAGTGCCGGAACTTCCTGAGAACCTCTACAATATATGAGCTGTAGGACTCCGGATCTATTTTGTCGAATGATACAAGCGCCCTAAGGATAGGGTTTATGAGGTTTGGGAGTATTGCCACCGATTCCGAAAGGAAAGAGCACGAGTAATACCTCAGTTTGGGATCTGATTCCTCCACATTATCTAGAATACATCCTACTGCCTGTGGGAATATTTCGTCCATTGGGGCGTGTATGTGTCCATATCTCCACAGTACCTGAAACCTCAGAATTGCGGTTACCTTGAGATCTGTGTCTGCGCTGGTGAGATCATCCACAATAATTTTTTCTGCTGCCGATCGTGACAAGGGTATTGTTTTGTTGAACTGTATGAGAAGAAGCACGATTTCTGAATGATTAGCAGCATGGGTATCATCTAAAGAGTTCCATAGGCGCATGATGATACTTTGTAGATGCACCTCGTTTTTTTCAACGTATCTGAACAGATCACTTTTGTTAGGGAGTCTCAAGAGCTCAATAAACATTCTAATCCCTCTACAGAATAGCTGTGGGTTGTTTGAGATGGTGCACTTTAACAACGTCTGCATCCATGTTTCTAGTTTGAATCCATCTATTGGAGTTGCCTTTGAAACTTTGGGGTAGGTTGGTGTAAGAATACTGTTTGTTGACATCAACGAATCGCTACGGAAAAGTGTTGTTAGCCTGAAGGACTCCAATACTGGCGAATCTAACACATGCTTATCGGGTATATAGGTCTCATTAAGGTCTTCTATTGGGATCCCATGTACATCGTCAACAAATGAATCATCATGAGCTAATCCCTTTGTAATTGGGACTATTTTCATGTATTCTTCTACAGCGACAAATCTTACAGCAAGATTGTTGAGTACGTCAATAGTCTTGAATTGGTATGCCGAAAGTTCGTCTACATGGCTCTCAATGTATGTTAGGGCGTTTGTATAAAATGTATCTAGATACCTGGATATGTTCATGTTGCACGATTCCTGATACTGAGCCAATATGTTCATCATTTTTTCATCTTCCTCGTGCAAATTCATTGTCTCGTAGAAATATATGGAGTTTCCTTCTCCACGTATGATTGCTTCTACCCTAGAGAATATTGTGGAGACATACATGATGATGTGGTTGATGATGGTAAGATCCTCGTTTATCTTCAGCTTATGTAAGTGATCGAGCGCATTATTCATTAGCATGAACATTCCACAGAGAACGTCTTCTACCCTCAACTGCGTTGATACTTCGTCCACGTAGACGCTGCTCAGTTCCAACATGTCATGCCATACACTTGAACATTTCGAGTGCGGTGACGTGGTGACTTTATTGTATTCGTTCACGATAGATTCGAATATAACACTTGTTGGAGTCAGACTGGTGTCGAAAATCAGCCTTGTTGACTCGATGATGTTCGCTCTCCATTCTTCTTCCTCTCTCTCCTTACATATGTACTTTAGTATGGGTATACATAGTGCTGGCATCAGCTTATCCGTTATACCCTTAAGATCCGAGTCAGATATGAATGTAACAATGATTTTGATTGGTATAAGGACTTCGTCCAAGCTTTTTCCCCTCTCCATTAGAAGATCCTTGATTGCCTTAATGAGAATGTCCTTTGAGTACTTTGTAAAGTAGTCAAGATCCAGCGCTTCTGTTGCTGTGTTGAAGTCGTTTGTAGCATTGAAGATCCAGTGATACAATCTCCTGTTTAGCGACCAGTTTCTCTTGGTAAGCAGTTTGAGACAGTGACGACATAGTCTTGATTTGTCTGAATCACTAAGTATGTTGGAATCCAACGGGAAGTGTTTGATGAGCATATTGATCATTTCTCTAAGTACTAGCAATGACTCGTCATCAGTGGTTGCTTCCAAGCTTTTCATTACCAAGACATGCCTATGCGGTACTAAGATCTCCACCCTTTCTGGCGGTAGCATGGGCAAACCTGGCGCAAGTTTGTTGGCAATAACCATGAGTGTAGATTGCCTAATTTTGCTAGCGTTGAGGAGGATGATCCATAATGCTCGCATATAGTTTCTTTCTGAAACACAGTCGCTTATACGCTCAAGCACCTTGTACACCTGTTCATAGCTCTCTGATTTGTCATCATCCAATCCTGGTAGTATACAAATGAGCATCCCAATGAGACACGGTAGAAGTTTCTTTCCCAATGGCATGTAATACTGCTCGATTAGGTTTAAAAATAGCGGCCTTACCGATGATGAACTGTAGGTGAAGAACGGAAAGAGTCCACTGCTGAACAACGCAAGATTCTGCGCAAGTCCATCTGTGCCTGTTTTCTCCAGTATTGATCCGTAAACTTCCAGTGCCCTTGCATGTATACCACTTGGTAGTTGTGGGTTAAGGCACTGTGCCAGTCTCTTGCATATTGTCTCCTTCTGCGGTATTTCACATATTGATGACTGTTTGATACTACGATGTAGCTTGCTCAAACAATTCATCAAGTCGGCCCATTCTTTCGGTTTTTCGAACTGGAGAAGGATGTACTGGATCTCCGCGTCGAACTTCTTTTTGTCGTTCCATGGTTGAATTTCGTTGGCCGATGAGTTAGGCACGGATTCTGCTGGCATTGCGCAGATTCTTCACCATTACCGTAACTTCAGAAGACATTGATTCCAGCTGATGTTGTGTGCTGGTTTATACGTCATATGTTGACATATCCGCTCGTTTAAGAGTGTTATGCGACAGTTCCATTCATTCACGTCCCGTTGGCAAATTTATTGTCGGGAGTCTATGGTATGGGCACACCGACTTCAAGGGGTTGCTTTGTCCCTCCACAGCCTTGTTATATGGGAACAGCACTGTGTTGGAAGGGCTCACCTAGTTGATCGAACGGTAGAGATACCCGGGATGAGAGGATCACCCATAAGCGTTCCTTGTGGCGTATCGATTCCAGCGAATTTGTATAATGCCACTGATTTAGTGTTACGATACTGTGTATGCTTATATTGCCGCGGTAGCATTTCCCCGTTCGGAGCCCTATGTGGTTGTGCTATGTGGTCATTCAACGTTGTGCAAGTAACATCTTGGTTTTAGCCTCTGATATTTACTATTTAATTACTCCTCTAAGCGTCAACATTCAACTTTCCAATTATCTGTCGTGATATAGCATTGGTGCCTGTGCTATTTCTTACGTCTCTCCTTTGGTTGCTGTTCAGTGCCTGTCTCAGTCGCCGTATCGTAATCTGCTTCTTTACTGTGTTACCTGACTTGTGACGACACAATGTCTATCTATGATACCATACTGTTCTGATGTGTAATGGTTCTCTGTAGAGAGGTGTAGCTTAAGATGTCCGTTGCCTTCCCCGTCCAACTGCTTTTGTTGATTAATATGTGCACCAGATGAAATAGGGAGTATATGTACAACGCATAAGCTGTATTTGGCCTTAGTGTATATCCGTTGTAACATGGAAGCTTCTGTTATCTATTACAGTGACATTGTATGACCATTCGTTTTTCATTTGGACACAGGGGTACGATACATCAGTCATATCATAGTATTACGCAACCTCAAGTAGATAGAAGTGTTTATAGTATGCTATTGCATAGCGATTTTCGTACGGGTTGGTATGACGGAGATGCGATACCCGTTTACATGAGCTGCTTTGCAGGGCTGTATTTGTATGCTGTTTGTAGTTTCTAAATTACGCTCTCTATTTGTCTGCAGATGTTACCAACGCGGAATTGTAATGTAACATGTTTCCGCCGTGATGTCATATCTTAATTGCTGTGATTAAATCCACGTTTTTATTCTCATGCACAGCAGATTGTGCCGAGAGACCTAGTTACTCCACTAAAACAGCAGGCTTCGTAACTTATCATCTGCATTTTACTCGCTAATTTCAGAATCATTTCATTCGAGACGCTTATTGTGGCACATATTCAACTATACTGATTGGTTACGCATACGGCTCTTTTAAAAGGGGAACGCCCTAATTTGACTGCTACTCTGCGTCTTGGAACATCATAGCTCCAGTGAGAATTAAGGAGGAGATGATAACCTGTGCTTTATCATACCTAATGTCCATAGACGTAGTTACTGAACTGTAAAATGAAATACTGGTTTAGACGACTTTTACACCATTTTGATGTTTAATTCGTCTCAGTTGGACGCTCTATAATGTTTCACCTATGTATACCCACAGCAGATGCACCTAGGTTAACATTACTAGTTATAGGTCTGATTCAGATTGTAGATCACATCGTATGAGATCTTCCTTCGTTTATTGCGTCTGTATTTGAAATCCGCGGATACAGTGTCTAATAATACCTACGTATTAATGTCTATTTCAGTTTTGTTTGGCCTGTTTCCCCATGTTCCGTGGTGTTTTCGATGGTGAGTTTTGGAGGTTTTGCTGAGTTTGAATTTGCAGTTGTGAATTGGTAGCTGTTGGTGTACCACCACTTGTCATGTGAATATGCGTCTTACTACCTTTGCTTGAAGGGTTCGAGTGACGTATGTTCATCATCATGTGTTGCGTGTCATGTTCCAATTGCTTCATGTAACTCTCAATGGGTCCGTCATGTAATGGGGTGGATGCCAATGATAAGGCATCAATATTAGGGTATATACTGACCAAATCATCTATTTCTGCTTCCTAAATTTGTTATATATCCATTGTAGGATGACTTACATTGACCTGATTAGCATAATCACTGTAGGCAGCTCCACCATACATCTCATTTTCGTCTTGCTCTTCTCTCCCAGTGAATATTTCCATAATGGTAAGACTGCTACTATCAAGAGCCTGTGATTCTTCGGTGTCATGTTTCCCTGCTGCTTTGTTGGATGCTCCATATATGATAAGGCTTGTTTCAGCCACGCTTTGTTCATACGGTATCTCTCCCTTTTGACTCTGCGTAGTAGATTGGTTAACCATTTCGGCTTGAACAGGCTGATTTACTGGTGGATGCGCAAATGAATCCGTAACATTGTAAGTCTGAGGTTGTTCTAGTTCCGCAAATGTTTCAGACTTTGTTGACTTCTCTTCGGGTTTGTTATTTACCGTCTCATAGGTTGTATTATCGGATGGCACTTGCATTTCTCCACTCTTTTCTACATTTGTGTCATTTTCTGCCACATTTCCTTTGATTGGCGTGTTATTAGGGGCAATGGGTGCGTCGATTCCATCTCCCCTGAGAGATGTCAGGTTGATTCCGAATTCGTTGTAGTTAACATTGTCTATCTCCTGGAATATTTCGTTTTTCCTAAGTTTCAGTATGGGTATTCTGCGTTCTCTGACTATTGGTAGTGGCACCTCCACAATTCGTTCCTTCTTGACAATCTGCGGTACGTCGACTTCCTTGTCCACGTATTGTATTTCTGGGACTTCAATTATTTTATCTTCTTCCACTATTTTATCCACCTTGACAATCTTCTCTACAATAACCGGCCTCTTAACTTCTCGTATTTTGTATTGGAATATTGGTTTCGGAACTTCCACAAACTTGTCAACGTATTGTATCTGTGGTATATTGATGACTCTTTCGTGTATTTCCTCGACCATGACCTCTACTATGCGTTCTCTTCTTATTGGTTTTAGAATGATTGCCCTATTATTATCGTCGATTATGTTTCGTTGTATTTGTTGGAGTTCGCCCACATCACAGCAACATGAGCAACACATGTTGAAAGGGTTGAATCTACTTCTTGTAACCTTGTTGGCGTTTTTGTATTCATTGTACGTTGGGTGTTGTTGTACGTTGTAATGCTGTTTATCCGCCATGGGTGGCCTGACGTTTATCATTTCATGTGCTGGTGGCACCTGCCTGTAGTTTTGGTATCCCGCAATGTTCAAATAGTCTTGCGACTGTAGATCATTAGTTTCATTTCCTGCCATCATTGGTGGCTGATCCTGTTGTCTGTTTTGATTATTTATGTCGTATTTTGCGTATGTTCCTGTGTATCCGTCCTTGTGTTCTTGTGATTTTGGGGTAAATACGTTACGCATTGAAAAATATCCAGTTGGTGTAGTATGTTCTCCAGTATCAGATGAGTTCGGGTGCGTTAGATTGCTTTGCACATAACTTGGAATATTGTTCTGGGTGTTTTCCAGGTTATTGGAGCATTGTTGTAATATTTGGTTTCTAACTCGTGTTTCAATTTCTTTATTAAGCTGTTCTGTTATTTTATCAGTTGTTTCACAACAACAGTTTGTGATTATGTCGCATACTCTTTGCATTTTGACTATCAGATGTACTGCCTGCATTTGGCTCGTGTGATCAACGCCCACTTATGCTCTGGATGTGACTTAACGTATCGCGGAGAGTGTGCTGTTGAGCTTTGCATACATTGTAGGTACCGCATGACGCATGATATGCGGTCGCATCTCCATGCGCACGCTTCTATGCTCTGGCATTTATTGCATTATCTGCAGCCCTTATACCTTTTCAATTTCTAGCGCCTTTGCTATGACTGAATATACACATCTGGCTTGCTTCATATTAACACATACGACTTATGAGATAACACTACTAACTATAGTTTTAAATTGCCATTGGATTAAGTTTTCCAGTGGCGCGAACTCTCGGTGTTGTGTTTAGTCTGGTGGGCCTTTGAGCCGTGGGCACTAGTGTAAAGACAATTGATACCACTCCAAATTTAGCAATGTAATATGTACCTAGAAGGTGATGTGGAATATACCCTTTCCGGGGGCTCATAGGTTGTTCCTTTTGCCTTAGACAGGGTCACGCCTTTGCAGCGGAATCCTGTAATGTTGTTGCCTTGGCGCCGCCGTCCTAGCGTCTACCCACAACTGTTGACTGTATATTGCATCTGGTTCTATCTGTGTGCTCTGGTACTGAATTTAGAGCTTGTCGTTTGCATTTCTCATCTGAATGCTAGGCATCGTACCTTCCGGTTGTTACACCTCACAGGTTCGAGCTTTACTGAAGCGCAGAAACCACGCATACCGGTTAAGACAGGTTTACATATAGCTAGAAGATGCAGTGTGAATTTGCGACGCCCTTCCTCACACTTCCCGTGTGTTCGCAGCCATGGTTTCCTTACATGTCCAAGGGGTAGGTCTGGTTTGGATTCCTGCAGATCCTGTTCTGGTGCGTTCCGCGTTCGTTCATTGTTGGATGATGACTCCCATCACTTGCTTAAGGAGTTGTCTCTCAACAAGGAAGAGCACTTCAAATCATCGAGTAATCGCAGGTGCAGCCTGTATCGTTATTTCAATATCACCAAGAGCAATGTAGAAGATCATTTGAGGACGACTATGGACGAGCACATTGCGAATGTAAAGGCCAAAGCAGCTCGATCACTATATGTCGTTGACGGTAATGCCTTTAATGGTGACTACACCAACTGGAGGCTGCCTATTCCACGTAACATGTCCTCATATGAATTTGAAGGTTTGAATCCCAATGCCATGAAGACCATATCTGAGCAACCTTCTGGTGTTGAACCTCATTTTGATGACGATATGTTAAGTTCCATTTACAAAGTGATATCTGAACCCGAGCCGCATGCTGCAGTTAATGCCACCGAGTCCATGATTGACCTTTACGATGAGGTTGGGGACTACTCATATTATGATACGTGCCGTGGCAAGGTTATAAAGAAAGATTATTTGGAGGATGTTGACATAACCACCGCGGAAGATGCGAAGCAGCAACGAGAGATGATGCACAGGGTGTTATCACATCCTACCGTGTTTCCGTCGTATTTAGACCCAGACAACCCAGCACACCGAACTGGTCGTGGCCGTGAGTTACAGCGTCTCTCTGATTCCGGTATGTTTGATATCTGTATTTCATACTATTTGTGTTTAGGTCGGCTGCAGCGCCTTCGTTGGGAGATGGATGTTGACCCAAAGGACGACATCGTTCGTGGCAACAGTACAATGGGGAACCATTTAACAAAGGAATTCGTCGACTCTATTGAATGGGAGCAACCTACGGCTACTTATCACGACAGTAATTTTTACAAGAGGTACTTTTGTGTCACTTGGCGTTTATCTGTCATAGGACGTTTTCTGAGGGCGGATTTGGTGAAGAAGACCGTACTAGGGACAGTTACTTTGATATTCAGTTCATCGGTTCGCCTGACGCGTATCCTTACGCGGTTTCTGCAGGGATGCAATATGCATGGCCGGTTTATTGGTTCGTGTTTCATTAATCGTTTTAATCCCTTTACAGGGTCCCTCTCTTAAGAAAGAAGCATCCTAAACGCTACTGTCAGCCTCTTCGTTCGCCAATTTTCAACCTTGGTGGCGTTGAGCCCTTGCAGCTGTGGTTTTACCCTGATGGTAGCGCAAGTTCTGATGATGGGTTTTGTTCGTTGAAGTTGATAACCCCTCCTGGATGGTGTCTCCCGTATCGCATTTATATGTTTGTGTGCAGTGAGTATAACCGTGTGGTTGCTGGACCAATGTATCGGGAGTCCGCCGACTATGTACTGCGTTCTTCTAGCTTTTGCAGGTACATTACTGTGATAGGTTGTCTAATTTGTTTCAGGCTTGTGGACAAGAGTGACAAAGATTTTATAAGCAAGCGAGAGAACGACAAGGATTATGTGATATTGGGTCCCGCTGGTAACGTTTATGTGGGCATTGGTATAGTTGACGAGCCCGTACGGCAGCGTAAGCACCATGACGACCACCGATTCGCATATGACTGGGATGAGGGTGACTACGACTTCAACCAGTGGCTGAAGAAGCAGACTGCAGACCCAGATGACGCCTTTCAACAGGAACATGTAGATCGAGTGTTTGTTTTCTTTCCACATGCTTTACATTGTGTTCAGGCGCACACACAGCATTTGGTATGAGTCGCACAAGTTCAAATATGTGCCTGATCGCCACATTTCCCGTTACTGGAAGTGCCGGTACAAGACTGACCTTGACTGGCGACAGCCTACATTTTAAGTTGTCGTCTCACGTAGATGGCCAGTGCAGACACATTTGCAGGCGCATATTAACAACTAGCGATGGCACATAATAAATATTGCAGATTAAACTTTCCAATAGTTGCTGGTTCGTAATATTGGGATCATCGTGCTAACACCTAGGCACAAGTCTCAGTGATAATTATCATGAGATCGTTAGGCAGTGCGAGATCATTCTTTCGGGCTAGTCCCGTTTTTTGTCCCAACGGGCTATTTAACAAATCTGTCCGTCATTACACAAAGCACGAGTACGAGGGAAAGGGTTTTCGTCGTCTTTTGGGCCCATTTTGGGTATTAACGGTATGTTTATGATTCTAATTGGTCTTTCGTTTAATTTTATCGTTTCATACTGAACTTGACCGATATTTTATTATGTGTATCTTTGTTTCCAGAATTAATTTTATTGCAGACCCCTTCATTTCTGCAGAGTTATGCCGTCATCACGACGTTTTTCCTAATTTTTCTGTATCCTCTGGACTCCAAATTGTATAAAGTGCGCAGTCTGGTAGGTGTTTATTCTGTAATTTTAATGCGTTTATCAGAAGGCTGACCTCGACTCTAAAGTCGGTTCATGAGTACATGACACAGGCTTTGTTTTAGCAGATTTCCCTTCTTTATCTGCTTGAAAAATTACCCGATGTAATATTATTTTTATAGGCTGATGCATTTGATGGTTACATCTAGACATTAATTAGTCGTTGACTTCAGTATGGATTCTCAAGGTTTATTCTAGCACTTTTCCGGCCATACCGCGTACCATCTATACCTGCTACACTTTATACTATTATATATTCCTATAGTTTCCTAGTGTGTTTGTCTGGAGAGTTTTCGGATCTTTTTGATAATAAGGATTTTAGGTGGGGACCTGGGAAGCGATACAAGTCATTTATGAGATATGAAAACTATTGCAGGTCTGAGTATAAGTTTGTTGTACCACATTACAATGTAAATATGTTAGGGATCATTGGTGTGTATGCTCCGCGTGCCCCTATACTTGCCGTTAACAATTTGCATTGGCATCGGTCCTTTAAAACGGCTGGAGCTCACTGTCGGCTTCTAACCAGGAGCCTTCCACTATCGCAATCTCAACCATCGAGTTCACAGTCCATCGGCTCATATAAGAGGGATGATGCCTTGTTTCAGCGACCGTCATTCCGCACCTTTGAATCATCTTTGAAGGCTAATAAGAGCTCTTATAGCCATGATGAGGATCCATATGTATATTACAGGTGCTGCAAAGCTGCCTTTATTGGTAGTGCCACTTTTACGCTGTCTCGTTTGCGAGATGCACGTGGTGGATCAGACTCCATTTCAGGTGATTATCCTTCAACCGTAGATGATGGAGTTTCGCATGACTCAAGGATACGCCCCGACTCTGCTGATGGGGTCGATATCCCAATTGATTTTGGTTCATCTAATGGGTTTCGTCGTTCCGGGAGATCCTCATATTCATATACACAGGACAATGCAAGTGGCAGCCTTTGGAAACGTTTTAAAGGGTTCACATCGTGGCAAAGGACATTTTCATCCGAGGGACGAGATCACGTTGGTGGTGGCACTTTGTTAGGTAAGATTCCGTTTCTCGCCGTGATGACTCCGGTTGGTTTTAGCAATGTTTTCTTTTTAACCTGTTTCGGAGTTTTTGGGTTTTGGCGCCTAAGCGAACATTTGGACAACCCTTGGTTATCGCATTTCATGGAACGTCATTTCATGGCATCACGTAGAGCTATTGAGCTAGGGCGTTACCACACTCTACTTACCTGCGGTACGTTTCATTATTCCTCAGTAACATCGCCTGCTTAGCCGTCAGCCATGCAACATTCTTACACATGCTGCTAAACTGCATGATGCTCTATCAATTGATTGGGATGTTTAACCACCCTATGACCCCTCCTGCTGGATCGCGCCTTTCTCCGTCGTTTGACCGTTTGTTTGGTGGTCTGCATGCTTCCATTGAAAGTTTGCTTTGGGGTGACAAGCGCCACTCACGTCGTGTTCAGCACGTGCAAACGGGTGATATTGTGAACGTGATGTTGTTGTCTGCCATAGGTTCGAGTTTGGGCCACGTCTGCTTGTACCGCACTCCTATAATAGGAGCTTCAGGTGCCATTTCGGGTGTGATGTTTCTGTTGGCATCTACATTTCCTAACAGTTACTTTCGGACTCTGTTTCCCATTCCTGGTTTGGAGTTGAGTATTCTGCAGATTAGCCAGTTGTTTGTGTTAACAAACCTATACTTCCTCTTTTATGGAGGCACTTGGAGCGGCGTGGCTTGGGCAGCCCATATCTTTGGAATGGGAACAGGGGCTCTCTATTGCTACGCACAGAAGTACCTGTTTAAGCGTCCTGGATTCCATGACCCCGTGATGATGTCTTTTCGTACCGCCAAACACCAATGGCTGCGAACGCTGAAAGGTAGTTATGATGTGTACGTCTCCATTATTTTCAGGTATTGGCATTAATCGTTGATGGTCGCGTTGGCATCACTCTCCCGCTACCTGCCCTTGTAGGGATGCAGCTTTGTAGACAACACAGATTAATTCGACCAATTTGTGTTACTTTTCATTGAATGATGGCATGTTTTAGATTATTTCTAAGTGTTGCGCTCGCCATGTTTGGCGTTTGCGTTAGGTGTGTCTATGGCATAGAGGAATACGCGGTTGCTGAATATGCCGCCGATTTCGTTGACCTTCCTGCATCTGTTACACACCTTAGTTATGATTCAGTAATCACCCCTCGTGATCGTGCTGCTGTGAGCATTTCTAGCGAGGGTGAGCGTGCGGAGTCTGGTGACGATGTCTTGAACATGTCTTCTACCAACGAGGTGAGTTTTTGGGGTCTTTTATATATACTTTTGATAGGTTGTACCACAGGCGTTTTACGCTACAATATCTGGGCCCCGGTCATGTCCTTTGAGTTTCGGTACGGAAGGTTTCATTCGCAGTCACGGTAACGTGCGCACTGACAGTTCAATTTCCAGCAATTCGGGCGCTGAATTGAGCAAATTCGGGTTCTTTGGCGGTAGCGGCGGGCACAGTTCAGATACGCTTAGCACGGTATGTATTGCTGCATGCTAGCATTCATGACCTTCAGCTTATCGATGAGAACAGGACATCTGGTGGCGTGCTTATCGTTGACTTCTACGCTAACTGGTATGTCTGATATATTGAATGTCACTTTATACGTCACAGGTGCCAGCCCTGCGTGGCAATGAAGACCAATCTTGTAGGTTTTATTATTTCCTATATTCTATTTGTGGGTTACAATATGCAAGAAAAGGATTGCTATCGTAGTTCTATATTTGATGTTTACTTTGTAACTAGCTTGCAATTCTTTCACATTTGTTGTAGCAAGTTGTTGAGAATCATTATAAGCCGGGCAAGCTTGTTATTCACAAGGTTGACGTAGACGAGAATCAGGAGCTGTGCAATGATTATGAGATTAGTGCTCTTCCAACTCTGATATTTTTTTCGCGCGGTAATATTGTGAAGCGTGTTAAAGGTCTAGTTGATGTGGGTTCACTGATGCAGATGATTGATGAGATTCTTGATCAATCATCATAGGTTGGCACTAAGAGTTGGTTAACATGCATATAAACTAAATATGTTATCGCGAAGTATCGTAGTCTCGTTTTGTCTACTATATTGAGATCATTTCAGTGCCCCGTTCGCATTATGCATATACAGTAGTCGTTTTGACTGCATCTGATCACATAGCAGTTTGTTATATTTCTTTATTTGAGAGACATCACTTTGGTTAGCTGTATTGTACAACAAGTTGGTTACATTTGTTGTATAGATAAGATTAAACCTCACATATGTTTTCGTGTTTCTATGCCCGCCTGTGGTGACTACTACGATCACTATGACAATATGAATAAACTTTCACGAGAACTTTAAGATATAGTGAAGCTGTAACTACACATTTGTATGGTCAATACTCGTTCATGCGTATCGTGGAGTTCTTGGTTTTTCGTGGTGGTGTGAGTTATAGAGGGACTTGATATTTATAATACGTATAGTTGCATCGCTGACTGTACGATAAACACTAATTCCAGTTTACATTGATGCTGTACCATTGGTATTTATAACCATAAAATTCATGGCAGGGAGGTTGGTGGCAATGTTGTGATGGTAATACTTTAACCACCACCAGCAGGTGATGCATATCTGATGAGACTTACGACCATTTTAAATCGTGTGTATATGTTGTACGTCATTATACTCTAGTTGTGTGATGCAACATTTCGCCGCAGGTAGTTCTGCCGCTACTATCACCTTCTGTAGTACCCATAGGCCTATGCTAATAGTTTAATGGCTGTTTCCTGTGCTCCTACTAGTACATATATATCTTCTACGTATATACATATTGGTTGTTCGTCTTGATCACTCAGTCCTGTCGTAGATGTTTTGAGTGTCTCCTCAGCAAAAGTGAACTGTATTTCATGTCGTGCTGTTTGGTCATCATCCTCATTGTCAATTTCTTTGCAGCTGATCTGCTTTTGTTCGCGTGCATCTTCTACCATAGAAGCAGCTTCATTTGAATTGGGCTTCTCATTTTGTACTTCAAGTAAATTTTCTATATGCAACCAGTGATGAGATGAATATACAGTATCCCTACAACATCGCTGTTTGCTGTAGAGGTCAGCAATGACATTCTTGAGGTTCCGCTAAGGTGATATCATTCTTTACGGCTCTGTTCGCTTACCCCTATTACTGCAAGTGAAACATGCGGCAGCCTCTGCTCATAATACTTTGGGTAACCAAACACTTCAGCCACGTCATCAACGATATCTATCAGTGGAAGTACCTATATCATAGTTTAATGTTCTTGTTAAGACTTACAGCCCGTGTATTGCACATGTTTTCTACTGGCAGTGCCGCAAAGAAGCTGGTGTGATCCTCATTTGCTAATATTGCGATTTCTTTGTCTAGTATCAAGTAGAACCTTAGTTCTTAATGTTACCTCTACTTGTTTAACTTACGGTTTAATTCGAGTGAGAGAGCTTTGCAGTTGCTCAATGAAGGGTTTGATGAATTGCCGCTTAAGGTACATTGGCCTGCAGAGCGATAGATGGGCGAATGTCTGCCTAGTTTTCAGACACCTATGCCCTTCTAGAAGCTCATCTTCGTCTGTGGTATCACTGTCAGACGAGCTAGTGTGATCCTCATATACATTGCTTTCCACAGTGTTTGCCCTTCTATCTAGAGAAGACAGAATAGCATGAGCACGCCTGGCGTACACCGAGAGCCTTTCGTCGACCGGCACTGAAGAGGTTGTTTACGTGTTATAGGACTTCTTACCCTTAATATACACCAGAGTATGAAAATTTCCTACTACGTGCGGTACCGCCCGTCTTCGTGGCGTACCACTGGCTTTTACATCTATTTTACGCTTCATTAGTTTGAAAGTTCCTTAAATTGCCACGTTTCTAGTGTGGCGTACAGAATGTGTAAGCTGAGTGTGTATATCTGTTGAATATTTAGCTTCTGCACCTGCGCGTTTTCTGTTTGATATACCACATATAAACGTACCTTCAACCTTTGTTTGACCTTTTCGATGATAAGGTGCTCTCCTACTGCCTCGTTTTTCAAGATTTGCCTTTCGCGTGTTCCCTGTGTAAATGAGTCGTCACTGTCCGAGTCTTCTGGTTCCAGAACATCTTCCATCATTGCTTTCATAGTATCCACATCGGTGTTCCCACTTTGTATGCTTCTAAGAAGTATTTGTAGAAACATGCATTATGTACTTACATGCGTTTTGCGGCCAGTGATGCTGTGCGAAGAACAACTCTTTGCTGTTCCTGATTCCTATGACGTGAGTCCAGGATCTCATTTGTATCCTTGAATATGGAATCAATGCGGATGGATGTTTTTATTGTCTCCACAGCCGTAATGAGGTCCTCAGGAGGCGTGTCTAGTAGAGTTTTTATATCCTGCAGATATTGATGGCATTTCATGTTTTTAGCAATATACCTCTATAATATGCATAGACTCTGGGCAATACTTGATGTCTGTTAGCACCTTTAGCTCGTGATAGATAAGATTACTGAATTCGAATTGTGATTTGCAAGGATCAACATACCAGTTCTGCAGTGCCATATCAACATGAGTCTGATTGTTGAAAACAATTTGTTGTACGTGTTGCGGCATTAACACTGCCAGTAACCGTTTTTCAACGTTTTCAAAGGTTGCTTTGATAATTTGTTTGTAAGTCTTGAGGCTGCATAGAACCGCCATTTGCAGTAATTTTTCCTTGAGGTAGCATATCACATCCAATCGCCTTTCATGTATGTTGCTGAATGGCTCTTCCATGATGTCGTTTATGTAGTCTCGCATGATATGCATCATTTTGTTCACCACCTTTTCTACTGATGCGAGTACTTGTGGCATGTACGATGTGTATGGATACTTGAGTAGGAATTCGTATAGCAAGGTTGTTGACTCGATGAGGAATGCCGTTAAACTGCATGATTTGAAAACATCATCCTCTGCGTTCCACTTCGCTTTAACAAATTCAAGATACGGATTTAATACCGGTACAATGACCTTTGTTGTGAATTCGCTTTTGCTTTTTGATGTTTCCAAGCATTTGCATCTTTCGTCGAGCATCTTTAACAGTGTGATGAGTATATTCATGGGTTGTGTAATGTATCCATCATCGTGCAAGTACCACTTATTTTGCATGTTTTTGTCACACCTAATGGAATCCATAATACCTTCGCCCCCTACTAGTTTCTTGACTACGTTTATTGCTGCTGTATTTTCCAAAGTGATAAGTGCATCCAATGCGCCGTATACTACGCCATGATCGTAGCTCAGTTGGAGTTTAGGCTTGAGGCTTTCATCATCAAGAGCCAACGTTATGCAGGGTATTGGCGTGTTTTTGTCGAAATCAGCGAATAGTTCAAAGGATGCGTTATGGTCAGTTGCTCGTATGGTTGTTGACAATTCGGTCATTGCGCGTATTAAGTTATACATCAGGTTTAGTTTTACTTCATCATCGTAGAAGGACCGCATGGCAGTAATCTTTGTATCTGCATCACATGTGTTAGTTATATTTGCCATTTCGTATACGGTCAGCTTTGCATCCGGCATTTTTGTTCTGTAATCGTAGACCAACAATGGTAATCTACTGTATACAAACAGCCTAACCTCCTTTAGGATGCTGACAGTCCAATCGTGGAAGAAGCTCCCGTGGGAGAATTCGGTGCACAACTTTGCAAAATGATCTTTCAGGCGTTGCCCAATTTTGTCAGTATCGATTGCAGTTTCATCTGGTATATATGCTGCGAAAAGGCCCTCAGTAGCACTGTTCACTTCTCTTTTGATTCGTTTAAACATTGTTTGGTATGCATGAATAACATCCCTGATGTAATTGATAGCCCATTCAGGATGGTCGATTACGCATAAATTGCTCTCTGCAGATTGGAAGCTGAATCTGAACGATCGCTTGATATGGTTGACCAATACGGGTATAACAATAGACTTCTTGGTTGCGGAACGCTTTTCCATTGCCACTGCAATGACCAATAGTGCGATGAGTCTGGGCATTCCATGCCATGGTATTTTCCCATCTTCTTGTTGTCCGTCATCAAGTGGTGTACACCATGCTGTGTTGTCCCTGGCCTTTACAACCAGATCCCGTATCACCAGGGTGAGTTCGATTGCCCTGATTTGTGTGTTATCCGATGATGAATCCGCTTTATGATCCTCTGCAGACATATCTGCTTCTACTAGATAGGTGAGAATCTCCACCTCTGAGGCTGTTGCGTGCTCGCCTGAGGTCCCATGCTGGTTGACGGCGTCTTTCGCTTGTGGAAAAGCCCGCCTAGATTCTTTGAGAAGAGTGGTCTCACTTTGCTCTTGTATAACTGCGTTACTTGCAATAGTACCATCTAATTGATTTCCCACCCCTTGCAGCGAAGCCTTGATGGATTCCACTAGTACTGGATTTCTGAGATTTTCCAGCCCCAGTCTACTGATAAATGCGAGGGATGCTGTATCCTCCGCCATCCTTCCACTTCTTGCCTCTGTCTTTTGTATAGAAGCGTACGTTACACCGTCCGGAGGGTGTGGGTCATTCGGTCATCGTGACCTCAAACTACAGATGTGTTTCTTCTATTGTATTCCTCTTACAGCTGTGATATATATTTTTTCCATGATCATTTTAAAAATTAGGTGTGCCACATCATGAAGGTGGTGTTTATGTTGGAATGTTGAACAACCAGGTGTAGAGAAAGCAGAGATCGGCTTTTAAATGTTGGCAAACTGGCTGCAATCAGATGCCACATAGCACAGTTATCACGGAATTGCTACTCTTACGAATGATAGATTTTATGTTCTTAATGGTTTCCATGCGTTACACATTTATGGACTATTGTAGATGGTCATTTCATGGAGTTCAGAAGTAGGTATAGTATGGCCATTCTCACGTAGAGTCCATTTTGAGCCTGTTCGAAGTAGATGGCACGTTCGTCGGTATCGATATCCGTAGGCAATTCGTCCAACCTTGGTAGTGGATGCATAATTTTTACATGCTGTGGTAACTTTGCAAGCAAAGCTTTATTTAGTTGGTATGAATTCTTGAGCCTTTTGTATTCATTGGCGTCCATTCGTTCTTTTTGTAATCGTGTGACGTAGATTACATCGCATCCCTCGCATCCGTCGTCCATGCTACTGAAGCTGGTTTGTCTGGGAACAGGGAGATCCGATATGTTCTGCGTTCTTTGAGCACTATATGATTTGGTAACTTACGTATTTTGCGAAGTTTTTCTCAACCTCCCTCTGTATTTCTGTTGGCATTTGCAGTTGCGCGGGCGCCACGTATCGCATGACGACATTGAATCTGCTGAGCAATTTAGCAAGTGAGTGTGCTGTCCTGCCGTTTCTAAGATCTCCGACGAAACATATACAAAGATGACGATCACTGGTTTCCCTATCGAATATTGGGAAATAATTGGATATCGTGTAAAGATCCAATAGTGCCTGACTTGGGTGTTCCCCTGATCCATCTCCTGCGTTGATTAGCGGTATGTCTATATGCCGCTTTACACGTTCCATGACTCCACTTTCGGAATGCCTCATGACCATTACGTCCGCATATGATGAAAGGACCCTGGCAGAATCTTCTATAGTTTCCCCCTTTGAGGCTGACGATGTGCTCGGATCACTGATTGAGATAACCTTTCCACCCAATTTGAGCATTGCTCCCTCGAATGAGCACCTGGTCCGTGTGCTTGGTTCGTGGAAGAATGTGACGAGTGTTTTGTCCTGCAGTAGTTGACAGGATATCTTTTGCGATACTCTTTCTCTGAAGAAAGATGCTAGTTCCATTATGCATTTGACTTGCTGTGTCGACAGGTCGTCTACCGATATGATGCTAATGGACGAGAGTCCCTTCGCTACCTTCCTCATTGGCTGGTCGAGTGCATCATGAATGGGACTGAATGAGCATATTCCCAGCCTAACTAGCTGCCGCCTCAGTGTACGACACTTTGAAGCGGCACAAAATACTGCTAACCCCAGGGCTCCAGCGCCGAGAGAGGCGTATACGATGTTAGTTGAGTGATGCATGATTAGTCCTTATATTATCCATTACCTTTGCTAAGTTCCACAACTGCCACCACCTAAGTCATTAAAAATCCTGATCCCTACCTATATATGGCTCCAATGCACTATATGTTATATGTGCTGGAGGATGGGTTTCGTCGACAATAACTTCATATAAACAGACGTTGCTGTGCGAAGATAGGTATACATTGAGTGGTGATATCTAGAATTATAACACCACAAAACATAGGAATGTGTTATGACACCCTTCAAGCATCCAAATATGATACACAGTACGATTTAAAGAGAAGAGGTACGAATATCTTGGCGTCTATAGCACGGTGTTTGGCGAAAGCATTAATTTGAGAAATTGCAGCAAGATTTAGATAAATTGGATACCACATAGAGGGTATTTTAAATGTGTCGCTATTGTTAGCCTTTAGAAAGTCTCCTTGGGTTTCGTGCATCATTGTAGTGCGACTGTGCCGTGTGTGACCGCCAAAGGGGCAACATCATTACTATCATAAAATCAGTAACCTTTCCAGGAGCGAAATGCCATTTCCTTCGAAATTCTAGATTTATTTGGTTGTATATGCCGTTATACCGGTATACATTCGGGACATGTATTTCATATCATTTGTTACAAAACATTGAATCTTTATTTTCTTTTTCAGGTGATATATTCCTTAAAACATCATTCTACTCTATTTATAGGATCATATACTGGTTTCCTGATAAGGAGAAGCAATGTAGTACAATTGATGTATTTGTATGTTCATAATGTGAGTCAGCATACTTTCCTTTGTAGAAGCGACAGCACGTAACAATCATTCATGTGCTTGCTCCACGTTATCATATTCTATGCATTCGATTACAGTGCTACGAAAATAAAGGATTACTCTACCTATGCAGTGAACTCTCATTACACCTCAAATATATTAGTGTAGTGATGCCATTTATCGTTCAACTTTTCAATGAAGCGTTTATGTAACCAAATAACACACTATGGACGTCTTATGTGTTCTCCATTGATAGGCAATGCATCGACATTAGCGCTATTGTCGACTCCGGGATACACTAATATAATGACTAATGCTGTGCTGCACTATGTATATGCATGCGCAGATGTAAATAAAAGTATAACATGGTTGATAATTATATTTGTAACAACGAAATTCATAGCCGTATAATGGTAATTGGCATTTGAACAGAGAGATATCTTATACGAAAAATGTAGGGGTTCATTCTTAGCATTTTTATTTCATTTGATTGAGGCGCATGGTAGTCTAGTATCGTCCTGATATTAACCATTTGACTTATGCGCCATCTGTACACGCCCGTTTTTATGCCAGATATTATACGGCCATTGGCTTAACATGAAGCCTTTTGTTTTTTCTTGATGTTCTATTGGTGTTCTGATTGTACATACCATAAAAATTTCGTGATGTGTGTGGATTCCATGCACTATTGTTGTCTGTTAGAGTGTAGTTTGACATGGTCCAACAACACTTCTATAATGTATTTTTATTTACCCAGAATATATGCGACATTTACTTTTATTTCAGGTGTAGATCTTCGTGTTGCGCACATCTGCCCAACTGGGTGATGTCGCTGCTCTCCGCTTCATCGATGTCGTTTACGTGATGCGCTGCAAGGCGTGCATGGGAAGATGCGACATATTGACTTGTGTATATTTAACTGCTATTACTAGGTGTGGAAATGTCAAAATTCATTGAAGGCGAGACAGCCTGAAGTGTTTTTAATGAGGTATGTGTATGGTTCCTTAATCTATGTGTAAGGGTGCGTTGTATATTGGTTTTTGATATTATAAAGATTCCTTCCATTTTTGTATTAACATCGATATACACATATACTATTATGAGAATTCAGTGCATGTGTTCTAATATAATCCTGTGCTCTGTGACAATATCTCCGCGGTTATTGTATTGTTGTTGGGAGAAACCACATCTTTTTAAGCATATCGATACATTGGATGTTGCGTTGTGATTCTCGTATAGTATTTGTGCAATGGTGTCATTGGTAAAATATAATTTTGGATTATGTTCTAAATAACACCTTGCGTTTTTTAAGGCATAACAATTTTCAGATGATGGTAGCATGATGTTTTGTCTGGCCGCTTCTGCTATAATTTTATATTTTTAAAGTATATTGGATGCCCACCTTGATGTTTTCATGCTGCCTCAGCACCGTGGTACGTGCGATTGCTGTTGTGGAGAAAATTCGACTCGAAGTTGACAGGAGCGTATTTATTTAGTAATTGCAGGTAGAAAATTTATATGCAGTCGTGGTGGCATATTTTGCTCTGTTGCATACGGTTTTATCTTATGATTTAGCTTGGGTTTGTCTGATATTTGTGCTTTTACTTATCATATACGTTGTTTTTTGTCTCGTTTTTTATTGCTTTTCCATGTTACTACATATATCTTCTATCATATTTGAGACAAAATAACATTATTTTGTGCGTTTATTCTGTTGATAATTTTATCACATATTTTTTTCATCCCTTAGCAGAGCAACAGTACGCATTATTTGTGAATGGCTTAGTTATCTTCACTAGTTTATAGCCCTTTGGCATGAGAAGATGATGATCTCTGGAGGTGAAATGGTACCGCCTATGTTGCGCATATGCACGCGTACATGGACACGTGATAGTCATGACCTTTTCGACTATGAGACGCACGACTCAAAGCAGTTGGCAGAACGTCATTTCGCAAGTTCGCGTGGTCTTCGTCTTCTGCGTTCGGATTCTCAGATCACTGCAGTAACATCATCTACAGCAACTGACGCTAGAAATAATGAACAGGATAGGGATCATTTGCTTACTGTTGTCTCTAGACTGCCTGGTGAGTACATTCTGACTCCGGCTGAGCGTAACACGTGCCAATCATTGGTGCCTCAGCGATTATGGTTGGTTGTGCGTGCGTTGCCTGACAAACGTTATGCATTGCAAGAGAACGACATCATAAAGCTTGGGCGTTACCGATTACGGGTGAAGCGGGTAATCCCAGAGGGAGAGTTGGCCAATTTTGACGTTACAACTTTGCTGGATTTCCCTGTACCCGACGTTAAGGCAGCTGATGGTGAAGCTGGCTCTTTACAATGTCGCATTTGTTTGTCAGAAGGTACTGAGGATGACCAACTGCTTTGTCCTTGTGAGTGCAAGGGTTCAATTAAATACGTTCATGCGGAGTGCATGCGTCGATGGATTTATCTGAGGTCGTTAAAGGATAGCAAGGATACTGATCAACCTCTTAAAGCAGCATTGGTTTCAGAGAGTACCTGTGAGCTTTGCAAGGCACATCTTCCTCCATTTGTACGTTTGGAAGGTCAATTGATTCCTTTGGTAATGATGCCAGATTTGACGCATCCTTTCATTCTACTGGAGAATGTAACACCTCATGCTACAAAAGGTTTACACTTTATCAGTGTACCTCACTTTGATTCTGTCCGTGTTGGCCGTGGGCATGATGCCTCCGTTCGCATTGCTGATGTGTCCATATCTCGCAACCATGCAACGATTTCTTATGAGAATGGGATCTTTTATCTCGAAGATCATGATTCTAAGTTCGGAACGTTAGTTGCACTTCGTCGACCGTTGACTATAACATCCAATGAGACCACAGCAGTTCAAGTAGGTCGAAGTTTGATAGAGTTTTCGATCGACTACACGTTGCGTTTCGTATCAGGTTGTGTGGACATCCCAGCAGTGCCAGGCTGCTTTAAATTTTGCTCCGCTGTTGAGCGCATGGGTATTGTGAGCAATGCGTGCACACCTGTAATGTCCGTCTCTTCGATAAATACGCCCATGTCTACTACACCTGATCATGTAATTGAGGACACCGCTCCGTCTGCTGAAGGTTTTAATCACAACTCTTTTATGCGTTCTGAAGGCGCGTGCCCAATGATAATGGGCATTGCAGACCCTCTAAGCCTTCGTTCTGCTGGCAGCGACGGCCTATCTATGCAAATTGGTGAGAACACTCCCATTAATCGCGCTGAAGATCATTCTGCTCGTCAAAGTGTGTATTCGGCCTCTCCCATATTTGCAAGACAGTCATGGACTGCCCTGTACAACGATGAATTGAGCCCTCGCTTTATGCAAGGGAATCAGATGGAAGACATTGGTGCGGTCTCCACGAATGATGGCATGGCATATTTACGCTTGATTATGAATACGCCATCGAGGCACCACATCTTGCGCAATCTTCGTTACAACACGGGTGGGGTTAGTCCTAATCGCATTATTTCTTCATCGGATTTGCCCTATCGGTTCCCTGGCCATCAACGCGTGCAGAGCACCTCACCTAGGTCTTCCTTCGAGGATGCTGGAAGCAATCAATGTTTCCTACCAGATAATGCCTTTATTAACGTTGACAATGTTCACGATGTCAATGGTAACGAGGGTTCCCCCAGTTCACCGGATGCAAACCGTATATCGTACACGCCGATGTCAGAAAACGTTCGAGGCGTCATGCAATGGATGCCTTTGGGATCGAACACTAGCCCCACGATGCAGCCTCCTAAATGAGGCGATGCACGCTAGAGCAACTGTTTTGCAGTTATGCATACTGTCTAATGAAACTCCTTTACTTTATGCTTTACAGTATTATGTGTAGGTTGGTCAGCTATAATTCGTCTGCCATGGGTTGGCTTGTCTCTTCATCATCTGTTTGTAATTCTTCCATGGATGCTGCTTCTTCTTTCTGTTCGTCTACATGTTCTGCTTTAGATTCATCTGGCTGTTCGTCAATGTTTTCGGCTGTAGATCCATTCGGCTGCTCTTCCTTTTCATCGCTTTTGGGTTTGTCCTGCTTCTCCTTGTCCTCTGTTTCCTTGCTTATCTTTGGAGGTTTTATTCTGTCCAGTGCTGCTAAAGCTTCTCGTGCTATGTCAATTTTTATTTTGACTAGGTCAGCCGTGAATACAGGTTCCTGGTGTGGTAGTTGTGTTTCTTGATTCTTCAGTGCCTCTTGCCACCACTGTTTTACGCCTCTGAAAGTGTCTATTATTTCAGTTTTATCGGCTACATATGGTTTCTTCTTTAGGATTTCTTCTAACGTGTTCTCCAACTTGTTCAGTGCTTTGTCGGTAGATGCCACCAAACCTGGTCGTGCTTCGTTATCTGCCCACCTATTGTATAGTGGCAATGCCAATCCTTGTAATTTGTCTATGCGTTCTTCAAAGTCGTGTAATGTTGCCACATACGATTCTTCGTCGAACCATTCTTCAAGGTCTTTCAGTGCACCTTTGACTTCCTCAAGGGTTTCATTATCACAAGCTGCCTGGAACCCCTCTTGCTTAGCTGCACTTTTATACTTGTAAATAAGTGATTCCAGGGTGTTTTTCATCTCTGAACGCTTGTTAATATCAATATCACGTTGTCTAAGTTCTTCAATTGCTTTTTTGGCGACCTCCAGGTTCTCCGGTGAGAATGGAAGGGGATTGGTCATTACTAGTTTAATATCAATGGTCACTGGTTTATCCTCTTGTTTTTCTTCCTTTTCCTTTCCTTTTTCTTGTTCTTCATGCTTTTCGTCCTTGGGAGCCTCCTTGTTAGATTCAGAGTTCTCAGACTTTGGTTCGGCTTCTGTGGTGGATGGGTCCACGGTTTCATTGTCCACGATGAACGCTGAAGCCTTGGATATTCCTATAATACCTCTTTCATCAGCCCTGAAAACCACCGTTATTTGAGCAGTTTTATGTTTATTTTCTTCCTTGCTCATTACTTCGGTGATCCCCGTTATCTGGTATTGTGCAATAATTTTTTCGTTTTCTGTCAATTCCATTTTAAAATCTAAGGTTGTCTTGAAAACCAGCGATTTGGAGCCTTGCAGTTTTGCATCTGGTTTAAATAATGCGGTCCTCTTCTCAATGGCAGCCTCGTGATTATTATCAATGGAGACTATTCTGACTGCGTACATGTGGACGCTATTATCCATAATGGCTGCACTTTTCATTTTAAAGAAAGGGTTATGCGCAGCAGCGAGGTAACCACTTCCCATAGCCACAGCTTCTTCTGCGTTAAGGTGGAATCCCAATGTATGTGGCTTTAATACATAGGAAAGTTTTTCCTGTACCGCTGGTACACGCCATGCACCTCCAATAAGTTCCACTCCGTCCAACTGTTCCAGAGTAATATTTCCAGCTCTTTCCAATGCCAGATCTATAGCTTCTTGTAGCTTCAGCATAGATGTTTGTATGGTTTGGTTGAATGTGTCCCGTGTTATGACTTCCCTTTGGAAATCGGTGTTTCTGATAAGCCCCTCTATGGATACTGAGGTAGTGTCCGAAATGGTGAGTGCCACTTTAGCTTTGTTTGCAGCCTTTAGAAGCTTTTGCAGAGCGTATGGGTGGTCAGGCATAAGTTTTACACCTGTTTTCTGTTCGAATACGTTCCGAAGGTGTTCTGCAAGGGCCACGTCATGATGCCTACCTCCCACACCTGCTTGGTGGACACAAGACAAGACTTTAACTTGCGTTTCATTTAGTTTATTTCCAGATTTGCCATGTTTCTCTGGCACATGCATCTCTATTACCCCGACATTCGCTCCTGAGCTCCCCAAGTCGTAGAAGAGCACCTTCTTCGTTCCATGTCCCTGTTCAAAGGCTCTCATTGTCGATGCAGCTGTAATCCCGTGTACAAGCTGTGCTACAGTGATACCAGCACTTTCTGCTGCAAAGGTGATGGCCTGTCTTTGTTTTTGGGTGTAGTTGCAGGGTATTGCAATGACAGCCAATATGGTTGGGTTCTCTGTTTCCTCCTTTATTACCTTGGCAGCGGTGAGTTTTGAGACTACGATATCCCTGATATAGCTGAAAAAGTGCCCAGCTATCACCTCCACTTGTAGCATCCCATGCTTTGTGATATTGAGGTACAGTTGCCCGTGAGTGTCTGAACCGAACTCGTAGGGCATGTAGTCCCAGTCGAAGCTGGTGCCATTCTCCTGAAACATACGGAGTACGTCTTCCTTTTCTACAGAGGTTACACCTTCTTTCCCATTGGCATCTAGAGGCAATCCCAGTATATGTGCCGACTTGTGTACTGTTTTTTTCGGAGTTTTGATGAGGCTTGCCGCCGCTTTCTGGTCAAAAAACCTCGTAGTTCCATCCATGTACACTGCATTAATGAACTTCCTGCTACCGGTATCGTTAAGGAGTATGTCTGGCTTGTGCCCACGGAAGGCAATGGCTACCTCAACGAATTCCTCTCCCCAATCAACACCGATTGTGACAGTGGAAGCCTTAACCGGACTGCAGATCCCTGTGAAGATTAGACATATTGCGATTAATGACCTCATGGTCGTCCGGACTAGCGGACGCCAATGGTCTTGGTGTTTTCCCATCATGTAGTCGCTTACGATTCCTCCAGCGCTGGTCAAAGGTAAAGACACAGCGTCACCAATATAATGGATATTTATTACAAATCTGGGAGTTTATGCATAATCTACGTAGTTGTCTTTATTCATAAGTCCCATGGTCAATGGAAGCCCTCCAGGTGCTGGTGTGAGGTGTACCGTATATTCTCAAATGTAAGCTACCGGATTTAGAACACATAAACAAGTTATACACTGATAGTCTATTCCATGTCACTAATATCACGTTACATGCGACTTAAAACTATATTTCGGAGTGTCATTATTCTTAGACATGAGTATATCTAGGAGAGTTTTTGTCCCACCGTTGGGCGATAGCGCCTGTGCCGCGGGGTAATAGGCTTGCTATGCAACTCTGTATAATACTGTATGCATTTATCGAGTGGTACTCCGGTCCGTGGCCTGATGTTGATGCGATCGGTGTGTAGTAGTTCTCCACCTTCTGGTGTACATTGTTTGACATCTTGACGCAGCGTTGAGTTGACTTTCATCTTTTCCAGCTGATCTAGTGCCATTTCTAATGTTTTGGAGTTCTTTTTGCGTTGTGCCTGTACGACTTCCTTCCAAAGCTGTTTCCGTGTTTTTACAGTTGTTTTGCCTTGTTGCCCACCGGGTGCGTCTGCTTGACCATCTTCAGCTTCCTGGTGAGGCATATGTTCTGTTGGTCCTTGTGTACTAGGCGTTGCAGGCGTGAATTCGTTTTCCGACATAACGCCCATAGCTCTATTGTCCAAAGATTGCCTGGGGGGTAGTATGTCTCTTTCTCTTCGTAGAGGCACGTTTCTGCCTCCTACATAGTGCCTTTGGGACTCCGTGATTGGATAGTTATGCAGTATAAACGGTAGATGAACAACGGTGCCTCTGGCGAATGTGCGGAGCGTCCTATTTCGATAATATTTTCGGTACTCGCGCTTTGTCGTGGCCCTCTCAGGTTTCAATGGCATACTGATGCAAACCGGCTGTTTCTTATTGGCTGCATTAACGCTTTTACTTACCATATCATGTCGTGCATATTCCGTATTTACGTATGCCTGAGCCGTGTACATCTGTAGCCCATAACTCCACGCACAGGATGTGATGAGCCCTGCACTTTCTCATTCCACTGTATGTTACACCAACCTATAGGCATTCTGGTATCCTTGTGTAGAATAGTGCAAAATTGATCAACCCTGTGGTTTGTAATAAGCCCAACTCGTCTATATTGCATGCATTAGTTTTGATGATATTCACACTTACACCTTTGCTATGCCGTTAATTATTTGAGATACCATATGCTGCCGCCCGAATAATGCTCCAGTTCTCAATTTTTGTTTGTCTATAGACCACGTAACCGCTGCCTGTATTGGTGATGGTTCTGTGGGAAGGTCGACGTCAGAGCGAATGATCCCTGCCTCCATTCTCCCAACATCATAAATTTCGAATCCGGCAGTTATCACATATTGGTGCTTCAGTAAGGATCTGGAAGCATATTTTATCACATGTAAGAAATAGAAGCCATGCAGTCATAATATGGTATTAATATTATGTAGATCATAATGGTTTAAGATCCATATCAAAATAACTATACCATATATAATACCATTTAAAACTTTTCACTAACACGCTTTAGTCTCAATATTGTTTCCTTACCTAATAAGATGTGGCGCTGTTTGCGTTCTTACTATGACTTGGAATCCATCCTCACCGACATCACTCATGCGAAAACAATGAATCACTTCTTGTTGCTTGGATATGCCTTCTTCTTTATTTTCGTCTATATAGTGGAATGTTGCATTGAAGCAGTGCATGAATGGCGGAAGTACGTCAGGGATTTCAATAGAACATTGCGTATGGCAATCCTGTGAGTGTGCATCAGTTCGCAGGCTATCTATGTCATCAGTGGCTTTGCACATATCACTGTTCTGTTGTTTTATTGCAATGCTTTTTAGCGCTTCAAGTGCCTTTGGTCCATGTAAACCAATGGTTGTACAAGAGAGGAGTGGCTTGAGAGCAATGTTTAAACCCGAGTTAGCGCATGTCACCTGATATGCTGTCATATAATCGTATAGGTTCTTCTTATTTAGGCCATTGGTTATTAAAAAATAGCCGTCGTGAGTCTTTGCTACATATCCCGTATCCATGACAAATCCCTTTGTATCAATTATGCATGTGTACTGTAGCATCCCTATTTTCATTTTATTCAAAGAGCAAGTCACGAAGTGTTCTAAAAACAGGTCCGCATGTTCTCCAATAACTTGCATTGGAAATAGATGCCCCATATCGAAAATAACTGCATGGTGCCTGAGATATTTATACTCCTTTAGAGGATCGCTTGAGACAACTGGTAGGCATGTTTTATTGAAGTAAATAATATCTACCATGTTTTTGTCAGTCCATTCTTTTATCAAATCTGCATTTATATTGACTTCGTCTATACGATCGAAAATAGATTGAGTATCATCCTTTGATTGTATCTTGCTGAATTCTGAAACGTCAACAGTCAGTAGTGTACCGTTTGGTAAAACCCCTTGTATAAGCTGGTAGATGGTTCTTGGATTATCTTTGACTTCATAAGGTTCATGTTGAAAATCTTTATCACTTGAACCGTTATCCGTTCTTCCAACGCCTTGGTATTGACTTGGTAGGCTTAATTTGACATTGTGAGAAACCTTATGTTCTGGCTCATTATCTTCGTCAATAGAGGGTTCATATCTGCGAGCATTTCTATTGTAGGGGCCATAATTCCTGCATGTGGCATCCTCAATCCCATTTGCATTACTTCCTTCATACATTAAGGCTACAGGGTTGAAGTTAAATCTTTTTTGCAGTATTTGGCCGATTTTATGTTCGATTATCGTCTTCTCTGACGGTTGCAATGCCCGTGCTTCATGTTCTAGATCAAGGTATTCCTCGCCAAGCTCATAGATATGATCATGTTCATCCTTAGATTCGTTACGCCCATGTTTGCGTCTACTTATGATTTCTCTTATTATCTTCTGCCTCGGTGTATCTAATATGTTAGTTTCGAATGCTGGGTGGCTAATACGTTTATTTTCGATTTTTTCCTTTGTAGACAATGGGTCCCTGAACCACATTGTTGTATCAACGGATTGCCGTTTCTGTTTTGCATCATGCACAAACCTCTTAGCTCCCAGTGTTCGAGAGAGATTCGCCACAAGTGGCTTGCTCTGTCGTTGTAGGTGCATTATTCCTGGCAAAGGTTATGTAATGCATTGTTTTACTGGCATATCCTTTTAAATGCTTTAGATACGGGACCATGCCGCTTACTATTGGCACTATCCACAGCAGATTTCAAGACCATTATGCGATTTCATTGGTGTGGAAATACGGTTACAATCATCTTGGCCTCATCATTGCCGGAGCATCGGCACACAACCACTGCACCGGACAGGAGTAAATCAGCTGTGCCGTTTTTACTCTTGATGATTGAACGTATATCACTACAGGAGTTCTATCGTCACTGTTGAAATCCCACAAGTGATTTTGAAGTAATGTGTAATTCTTTATATGGCTGTCTTCCTGGTGCTTTGCATAAGGTCGCGTGGGCTGTGACTTTAGTCAATGTATTAATACATCTTTCTTATACATCGTTATGATATCGCGACATTTACTAATTATATGGTTTCACTTTGATGTATTAGTCATGGATCATAAACCGCCCTAGCATTAGCCGGGGATACCTACAATTTGGTCTGCCGTTATTTGGTCGTTTGATTGAGAGGGTGACAGTAGTTTCATCCTATTCTTGATATTCCAGCTGTGGAGGCTGGTTTGACCATTTTGGAGGTATCCTTTCTGTATATGTGCCGCCTCAGCAGATCACGTTTGTATAGTGCTGCTTGTCTTATATGCTTATCATTTGCAGCCATTGTTTAGGCTAGGATATCATCTGTATATCCATAATTGAGCAGCTGTAAGGGGTTGCTTGTATCTCGGTGTTTTTTGTAACAGTGGTTTCTCGTGGGATAATTTGTAATTAGTGAATAATATGGCGGAAAATAATTCTCAAACGTCTGGAGAGGTAGCCAAAAACGGTGATCAAGCTGCAGGACCTATAACCCAGACATGTGGATGTAGCTATTCAATTTTGGGCAACATATTTAACCCAACTAGGAAGAAGCGTAAATCTAGGATCAGGAAGCAAGCACTACCTTACGGTATAAGCAAGTATGTTGTGATATTTATGGGTTGTATTTCGATCTCTTTGACGTCAAGTTTGTATTATAACTGGACGATTTTCGAGGAGATGTTCATGAAGGAGGGCACATTGGCTGACCTTTGTACTGAACGTGAGCGTATGATAGCAAAGCCGGGTACATTTGTGTGCGATGCACAACGTCGTCAGATTTCCAATCTTTACACGACTATTATGTATACAGACTCCTTCATTGGTTTTGTGGGTGGCTATATAGGTGACTATTTTGGTGCCTTTTATGGTTTAGCCATTGGGCAGGTTTGTGGAGTGGTTGCATTCATAATGTTTTACTTTTTCTCCAAATCCTTTGTCATGTTGTATGTAACATTCTTTGTGTGGGCTATTTCATGTTCGTTTGCTCTTGCTCCAACATGGCACTATTCTCGTATGTTTTCCTTTGGAAACAACATGGCTGTGAGTGTCATCACATCTGCCGATAACCTGAGTATGTATACACCTACCCTGTTTCAAAGGATTATTAAGCGTTACAAGATAGGTTTTGGTGGTACATGTCTGACTTACATCTTCTGGGCTTGTTTCACTTCTCTGGCTATTACTATGTTTTTCATTCCCAAGCGTTTTATAGTTGAAGATGTTGAAGAAGATGCTGAAGAACAGGATTTGGCAAGTATGTTCAATGAGAGTTTGGGTAAGGCTTTGGCCGATCCACGATTTTGGTTATCTGTGGCATGTTACGTACTTCAGTGTTCTGTGCGTCTGTTTTATCGTCGTTCCTTTACGTTGTTGTTCTTTGACAACGAAGAGGTTATCGAATTTTTGGAAGAAGCGTCGGATCTTTCTTTCGTTGGTAGTTTCGTCTTGGGTTATCTCAACGAGTGTTGGGGTGTTGTGACCATGATGTGTGTGTCCACTTTCATGTACATGTTCGCCTTAGTTGCTGTATACTTCAGGAATTTCACATGCGCATATACTTCTGCGTTGCTGTTTGCCATTGCTCAAGCAGGAGATATCCAGCAGTTGATTACATTCATTGACGAGAAGTTCCCGGAGCATGAGTCTAGCCTTATGGGTATAGCCAACATCGTTAATTCCGTGGCAGGTGTTTCTCTCCAAATCATTTTCAACTATATATTTGATCATTTAGGAGCTCGCTTGACCGTTTTTTTAATGATTCTTATTCTGTTTGGCGTGCTTGTGATATGCTTATTTATTGAAGCTGAAATATGGGGTACAGATTCAGAGAAAGGGAAAAGTCAAACTGAGGAATCTCAGGCAATCTCCTCACCGAGCTCAGATTCCTCATCAAGCTCATCTTCCGAATCAGAATCTCAACTGGCCGCCCAGAATAGCTGTACCGACGAGGCCGATCAACCAGCTGATGAGGAGGAGTACGACTATAATCCATCTGGACCGAACCTTTTGTTATCCAATATTTTCAGCGCGTTTTTCAATCTGCCGTACTATGCTTGCCTTTGTATGTCTGTTGGTATACACAATATAGGAGAATATGATGCCACTACACAACCGCGGGAAATTGAAGATCGTGTGGTGCGTAAATTGGAGCGGGATCAGTTTGCATTTTCTTGTGACAGGATTGTCGAATTATGTGGCACTGTTTTTTCGACATCATTGATTCTCCTTCTGGGATGTCTGTTTGAAATTTCGCAGCGTAGTACCTTGATGAGGGATGGGAATGCGTTTTTGTTGTTGATGTGCTGTTTAACAGGTGCTTCAGCTGCAGCTATACTCCTACCATTTACTCAAATGTTCCAGGTCTTTCCGCCACTCGTGGCAATGGCTTTGACTTCTCTTCCTCCGATTGCGCTATTGATTTTCAGCTATGTAAAGATTAATGAAACAGCGATGTTTCCCATTATGTGTGGCATTGTTGCTGCTTACGGTGTGGTGCTGTTTCTTGCCGGCAATGCTTTACTATACTTGAATTCTTTGATGGGTGCTCGTTTTGGAACATTGATTCACGGTTTGCTTGGGTGGAGCAACTTAGGTATGGGCTATCTCTATGCACTAATCTTGATGTTTGCTGCCCAAATTGTATACAAAGGTGACAGTATCATAGGATGTTATATGATTATTATGCCAATGCAAAGTGGTCTATGTCTATTCGCAACTTTTGTTCTTTACCTGCATCTCAGTCATGAGAGGCAATACTTCTACTGCAAGAAATCTAATACTACCTCTGACAAGCCGGAAACGACAGGAAAACAATGTGTGACACCTGTTAAACCGACCTGTTCATCTACAACAAGCGGCAGTCAGCCATTGGCTACTCCTGCACCCGAAAAAAAAATGGAACACTGTGATCATTTTGACGTTGTAAGTGTAGGTGGGGGTAAAATTTGCCTTACAGAGGACTTGCGGTTGATGTTTCGTTCTTATTATTCGACCACATTTAACGATGGTCTCAATACGGATTATGGTCTCTTCTACTCTAACTACCAAACAAAGGGAATCATCCGTTTATCTGTGGCTATGACCTTTTTGGCAATTTCAGCTGCTATAACAATCGCAGATGTCGCATTTGTCTTTTTGATGCCTCGTTCTTTTGTGGTGTCATGCATAACTGTTGTTATTTACTTCTGTGTTAGGATGCTGTTTATGTTTCTATATACAGATGTTAACGATACAATAAATCAGAATTCTATTGTTCTTGTATGGCTGTTATGGTTATTGTATAGTGTTGCATGTATATTTTTGCTGGTTATGAATACGTTGCAGCTGCTATCAATCGTGGGTACCATAGAGGAGAAATCTCTCACCCTGTTCTGTGTATGCTTCGGTTTCCGTCTATTGCTGAATGCTTTACTGCAGCACCATCTTTTATCATACCTGGAGCGTTTCAATGACAAGGGTAGTAGTGAAGACAAGCACTGCCATGCACACAATATAGTTTTGTACATGAACCTGGGTTACTGCGTTGGTCTACTCTTGTTCACGCTGTTGTGCTACCTCCACATGTAATTACAGATCCATTGGGATACTGAATGCTTTAAGATTTAAGAACTGCAACCTAATGTTATATGCCAGTTCATCCGATGTGGTTTGAGGCAACATTATATACATGATGTGATTCATATAACTAGTATTGCAGATTGCCATTCTAACATTAAGTGTCCTGATGCTACATCAGTGCATTAGGATGTGTAGCTTATATATTAGGAACCACTGTTTACTTGTCATCTTCATGGGATAAGTCGATGCCCATATCGAGGTCATGTGTGATGTTGGGCTTGAATACACGTATTGTGCGATCGTAACCTGCAGTTACTATTGCAGAAGAGTCGGTTGCAATGTTTATGCTCATGATTCTGGCATCGTTGTTTGGCAGCACCTTCCTGCATTTGTAATATTCGGTGTCCCATACTTTAAGGTGTGTGTCGAAGGATCCTGTCGCCAAGAACCGTCCATATGTTGGTTCAAACTGTGCATCGCTGACTAGCTTGTTATGCGCTAACAGTGATGTGACAGTTCTGACCTTGCGTAAATCGAGTATTTTGACGGTATTATCTTCCCCTGCTGTTGCGAGGATATGCGCATTCAGCGGATGGAAGTCAATTGCAGTTATCTTTCCGTTGTGGTTTTGCTGCTGGTATATATGTTTTCCTGTTCGCAGATCTATTATAAGCATGACTCCGTGCATGTCTCCCGAAGCCATGAGGTTTCCATCTCCGTTAATAGCGAGTGCGTGAACGGCATGACAATGCCCTTCTTGAACGTACAATTCATTTGACTTTTCCAAGTCGAACAATCGAATGGTTTCGTCCACTGATGCGCTAAGTAAAAGATCCTTGAATGGATGAAATTTGATGCGATTGACCCTTGCCTCGTGTAACCTTACGCTGTGAGCACACAGATTTTCATCTTCATCGATTGCCACTTGTTGTGCCAGAAACGGACGCCATATGGACACAGTTCCCGCAGAGTGGCCCGTCGCTAATAGTAATATGTCATCTTTAATTGATTGTGGTGTATATTTAATGTCGTATAGGCGGTTGTTGCTGCAGTTCCAGTCTAGACAATGCACCATTTCCTTTGATTTGTTATCTAGATGTTTTGCAACGGGGAAATTTCCATCAGCATCATAATTGCATATGTTTATGTTACTTCCAAAGTTGGCAACTGCGATATATTTCATATTGGGTGAGAATTTTGCCGCCGTTAAAGGCCGTTCAGCGGCAAGGTGGGAGTAGGCGAGCCCCAGTGACTCTGTAAGATAATTTCCATACTTTTCAACATGATCCTTATGTTCGTATTGATCTGTCTTCTCCCTAAAACGGTGTATGATTTTCTTTCTAATACATGCTCGTGTCCATGATCCATGCGCTAGTTCATTTCGTACTTGTTTAATATGTTCATCTCCTTCTGTGTAGAAAATTTCCTTATCGGCTGCATCCTGACCGTGTTCGGCCTGTGTTATCTCGTTCAATTTCGGCCTCTTTGAAAATACATTTGACATATCAATATTGAATGTTTTGATAACCTCGAATAGGTTTTTTGCTTCGCTTGAAGCTGCTGCAGCAGCCATGACATCCTTTCCATGGAAGAGTCTGTCATATTTGTACATGAGTACCTTTTTCAGTCTTTCCCTTCGTTCATACTTTCCCTCTCCGAATACGGTAATTGGTTCAATGAGCGCTCTTAGTATTCTTTTGATTTCTGTGTCGTTTGTTGTGACCCCGACATAGATGCTGTATATTTTGCTTTTAAGTTCAAACTCCTTCATTGCATTCATGTCAGTGGCGGATTCCGCCAGACCCCAATAAGCCTGGTTTAACATCCTGAACTGTTGCGAATCTATTTAGAGAAGACAGGTAATTTAGATCCTTTAGCACAAATCGTTGGGTGATATGGCTTTTATATTCGTTAAAGATATTTCAAACATCTATCATTTGATTAGGAGAAAGATAACATTTCACTTTCCTCCGCCGAATGGCTCCTGAATCGGTATCAAATCCACTTTTAATCCCGTGTTCTTCTAGTAACCCTATTATTATTGTCCCGAATAATGTGAAACCACCATAAAGAGCAATGGTATAATGTCTAATACCACTAGAAGCTTTATGAAGGCCGATTAGCCATGAATCTATATTAAATGCTCCTTAACGTTCCACTATTACCACATATATCACAAATATAAGCAATAAAAAAATTTCCTCGTACTAGAATGCAATGATCCGTATTGTCTAACCTATTCACTTCATTATTGCATTGCAATCGCCGCCGTCGTACAAGTGAATAAGACTACGTTTTTGCACCTAGCCGTTAACAGTGTAATAATATATAATGGGAATAGTAATTAGTATTTTTGTACATTAATAGGCTTTCACGTATCCCTACCATTGTGTAGGTAATTGCGGGATGCCACGTCTGTGAACATGTGAGGCAGCTTGGTTATCAAATTCATATTTTTACCGTGCTCAAAATGCCGGTTTTGTACTATATTTATCAAGGAGTATAAGATTCGTGTAGCGCATGGATCTTAGTTCACTGTCTAACTGCATCTATGGGCAATCATCTTTTCGTGGCGACATACTGCATATCCTATTTTATTGTCGCAAATTGCCTTCGAAAAGGGAATCTAATATTGCCAGACACAGTATTTTGAAGGTGTGTACCATTTCATCATCCTTCATAATCAGTATGATACTGCGATTAGTGTGAGTGATGCCATAAATCTCATGTGATTTCGCGGAAAATGGATTATCCTAGAATGGAAATCTGAGTCTGTAAAAGACACTGCCTTCTGTCTAGACATCATTTACTAGGCTCGACGTCTCGGTAGGTCTTAAGCTGCATTAGATACTTTTGTCTTTTGAAGTCCCCTTAATAATATATCGTGTGTGTATAGCTACTTTTCCTTTATCAGCTTACTAGAAGGATGTATTGCGAGCAGGCGCATTGTTGCATTTACCTTATTAGTTTGTTTGTTTGTTTGACTGTTATACTATTCCAATGGTATATTCATGCATTTTCACTTTCGTTCAGACCTTTGTTCAAGATGTTGGAGAGTAGGATAATATATCTACTGAACAAGGTTTTGGAGCCTTATATCGGTGGTATAGATCAGAATACGCTTCATTGGAACAATCTGCTACGTGGCAGAGTTGTTTTAAACGGTCTGCACCTGAAGCCCTGCATTGTGGACTATCTGAACCTTCCGTTTCATCTCACATTTGGGTATGTCTCGTCAACTTCATTTCTCTGTTGTGTCTATATCGATTATGCGATCTGTGACTTGTGATGATTGTGACTCTTTGTTCGATGGTGTGCATGAGTTTTGCATGAATGTTGATAAGTATGCACAAATGTTCCTTTTATGCATACATCCCATCACACATCTGTACATACGTATGTTTATCAATTTTCAAATGTATACAGATTAATCGACCAAGTGAGCATCAAGGTCCACCTACCTCTACTGAGTTTGTCAAAGCGCAAACTTGTAATTGAGATAAGTGATGTAATCATTCTGCTTACCGTCATTCCTGAGACCCAATGGGATCCTCATGCATATCGCGAAGAGCATGTGGCGCAAAAGATTGCTACCCTTGCGGCCGAATCTCTGCAGCTTGTAGTGAAAGAGATTGAAGGCGGTGGCTTTTTCTGGAAGACCCTCGTTTCGTTTTTGGAAAACCTCGAGGTTGTAATTAACAATATTCACATCAGAGTGGAGGATTATACTACTAACCCCAACGTCTCCTACGCCTTTGGTTGCGTTGTGAAGTCGGCTGTTTTCATGACCGATGGGATATCTTCTCCGCATGCCGATGATACGAACGTAGATACACCATTTCGCAAGGCATTTTATAAGGACGATGGCACGCTCAATCCGAGTGTTATCCATAGAGATATTAATCTAACGGGAGTCGGTTTCTACATAAACCGTTTGGATCCTCTGCGTCCCTGTATGATGCACAATGATAACGCTGTTGATGAAGTATCCCGGAGCAAGACGCTGAAACATGTTAATTCAACAGAGAACAGTTCTGCATTGACTGGAAGCATTGATAATGCGTCGTTTATGGATGCCATTAGTTACGGACATGCTTCGCCCAACACATGTAACTCTGGTGGCCTATATCAAGGCGCCATCGTAGCCCGCATGGTACGTCATGATCGCACGCGTTACATGGCCTCACAAAAGCGTCGTCCGTTGAGAAAGGCGTTTCGCGTGAAGAACCGTCGTTCAGATGGTAACAGTCGTTATCGATTTCGATATGTACGATATATGGCTGAACGGTCCGGTGAGGGTTTCTTAGTCTACCAGCGGCAGTTGAATGTGTTATTATCCAATAGTCATGTGTACAGTTGTATTGTCAGTCGTATTATGAATTATCTGTCTACTGGTAAGCACTCTGACGGATGCGATTGCCCTTCTAACAACGGTTGGTATCACAATTCCACAGTCCCTCAGCAAGGCTTCGAAGATATAAACGGAGACAGAGCAGCTTCTGTAGGAAATGGGGTATTCGAGGGTACTGTGCTGGATGGTTTGTTGCAGACGATGAAGGGTCCTTATGACCCTCACAAAAGCATGCGCCAGTCTTTGAGAAGTGACCCTTCCGTGAATAAATGGCGGCATAGGTCTCCCACTATGAACGCATTGAAGTACTGTATGACTTCATCCACGAATCAGAGAAATCAAGTTGGTGATGACAGCATCTACGGAGAGCATGGTGTATCTGCCAAAGGTAAACATGACAGTGAGCCATCTATGGACACTGACGCTGGAAATTTCGTTTCTAATTCTCTCGGATATAATATTTCTTCGAGTTCCAGTTGGCGTATTCTTCTGAGCACCTTCTGCGACATACAGCAGCCCAGCGACGTGTATCCGCAGGACTCGATGGACATGATTCACCAGGCTCAGATGAGATATCAACAACGTATGGCTGTAAAGAACCCTTCCAACTGCGATAACAATTCTAGTGTTCATTTTACAGAACAGGCTTCGGAATCATCATTGAATGAGGTAACTACGGACCGTGCAGAAGACACCGAGGTGGTGTCGGATCCTACAACCAACCAGCAAGATGACGTTGAGACATCGTCCCCTACAGGTGCTGCTAGGGTTTATTGTCCGCCGTCTGATGATATTGACTGTTCGAAATCGGATGAGTCTGACAGTTTTAACAAACATGCCTTCACATCGTATATGGCAGCCCCATTTTCCTACGATGAAACTTGGCATGTCTATAATCATCCAGCAGAGCCTGTGACCCCATCAAGCGAAACAGCAGCACCTGAACATTCTCCTGAAAGGGACAACATGCCGCATCTGCCCACTGAGGTACCTACGGAGAAGCATGTGTGCAACAAGGCAGATATTTGGACGAGGTTCACCTTTGTTATGAACCGCAACGAGGACATGTCACTGAAGGAACTTTTCCTTCGCACCATGGAAGAGACAGCGTACAACTACATCCTTAACCCACAGGAATTCAACGGCGTAGCATCTTTTTATCTTTGCATGTATCCAACTCCACCGTATGGTAAGCCTCACTCCTGTTGGTCTGTATGGGGTCGCGAGCGCGAATCTAAGTTTCAGAAGGACAGAGTGTCCACTTCTAAGGATTTCTTACCACGATGCTCCGTATTCGTTGCTTTGCAGAACATGAACATTGTGCTATCGAAGGATCAGTATGATTGTCTTATGAATCTGATATTCGAAAACATCATGAAATACATGACTTGGCAATCCGGTATAATTTACACGTTTGAGAATCCCCGTGCATCTAAAGATGACGAGAAGCTTTATATGGAATATTGGCCACAATATCTTCTGCTCGGTCAGAATAACAAGAATAATGAGTTGCGTCAGTTCATCAAGGACTTTGAGATCCTTCACTCCATGCAGGTTATCCGTATATTGCGTAACAACGTCTCTGAAGCACTACGTGATTTGATTCATCGTTTCAGTGATCACCGTGGTTTTGGCTATTGCGATGGTGGAATGAACGAATGCATAAGCGACGTGCTCTTCACCAATATATGTAAGCAGTTCGATTATGACGAGGATGATGGTGCGTCTGTGAAATCTCGGCAGGACGATGGTTCTAAGTTACAGGCGCACTTACGTCTGGTTGGCGGTATATATGAGATCGTAACTAAGCATGCAAAAACAACGACATTTTTGGATTCGCTGCGCAAGATATATCAACCTGCAGTTTTGATCTACGACGTTGTGCTGGATTTCTCTCTAGTGAATTCACGGGTAGCATTTCTGTTCGATACTGAATCGTACGAGGAGTCCAATTGTAGTGCGAAGGCGTATATTTTGTCTAGCAACGGCGTCCATTTTTTTATGTCTGATGTTTACGGCCGAGATGGATGCCAATTCATGGAGATAGAACTACTGCCATTCAGTTTGGTGACATTCGGTTTCAGTATTAACGCCCAGGATGTCGAATTCCACGGTTTGACTGATTGTGCATGTGCTTTGCTGGAAGGTCCGGCGACTTTGTTACTATCGTGCTACGATGTCGAGTCTTCGTCAATTCCACCCCCTCCAAGTGAACCTAGCAATCAATCTATGAGCGGTTTTGACAAGTTGAAAGCTTTGAAGCGCGATTTTACATTAGGGTTCGGTGCGAAGCAGGATCGGAAACCAATATCGGTAAAAAACTCTAGCCTTTATCTGGCTATGAGTTTCAACCATTTTTGCACACCAGAAGATGCTGATATGAGAGTGCTACTTCATCTCAACTGTGACGTCTTTGGTCATGTGCGCTTGCTCGACGAGTTTAGGGACTACCTACGCATGAAGAAGTATAGCATGAGACATCATGACACCCTAAATCCTGTACTGGTAGGAGAGAATAAGAAGCGGCACAATTTATTATATGATCCGGATGGATTGTATCGTGAATGCTACCAACTGATAGATCTGGGTGTAGAATATTCAAAAAATTTGCTGCAGGGACCGATTCCATTTATGAACCTTGACTTTTTTATTGAAGAGAACCATCAAACTGTGTTATACGTTGATGTAGGATCATCTGTTCAGACGATGCCATATTTTGTCTGTGTTGACTCCATTGCAGTAGCTAGTGAAATCACCCCAAGACTCCTTGACTCACCTGAAGAATCTCCATACGACTCTCACATCATGAGGCTATCAAATTTAAGAATTATTCGTGTTAATGGAGATTACAGTTTCATGGGAGATGGAGGGCGTCGCTCTATCTATCTGGGGGAGCCGTCAACCATGCAGCTCTGCAAATACCTTGACCTTGTTGCGCGAGTGGAGCTGCCCCCGGGTTGTGATGACCCGGCGGTCTCTTCGTTGTTATCGGAGTTTCAAAAGAATTTTGAGCTGCTTCGCATAGGATCAGATAGCGATGTCTTTATCAAGGTTAAGTGCGCTAATTCCAACTATTCTGGCCGTAATTCATCCAACACGGTGATAACTGTTGCGATGAATTCGATGTACATATCTGTTCGAGAACACGACGTGCTTGATTTCATTACCTCGTACTGGGATTATGTGATGATATCCAATGATTACACAGCATTTAAGGGATGCTATAATAATGGCCTAGATGAGCGCCTACAAGGGTCTTGTGATGGTCCTTCAAGGCTGAACCATATTTCTCGTTCATCGTTGAGGGAAGGTTTACGGGGAAACTGCTCCGTTGCGAGTGATTATCGGTCGGGTCGAGATTATCTGATTAATTTCCGTGCTCTTGTGAATCAGAAGTGGTTATCCTTACAACAGATGATTCATCAGCATAAGGATCCTGCATACAACGTTATGTATGAGTATAAGGTCGACTACATTTTCTTTGAGTTACGACGCCACATTCATTTGGCAAACGGGAACCATGGTGCGTCTAGCTTTATTGCACAGGCCAATTGTTCTCGTTATACGAGTATGTCTTATTCGCCGAGATCCCAGCAATCACATGGCACAGCTGCATTCTCGTCCAGTACATCCACTATGGGCCGTAATGACTTTGGTAACGTTCAGCCGGTAGACGTGGGTTCTTCCTTGTCAAGGAGATTCATGGCCAGCATTGAGAGACATCAGACAAACAGAGTGATCGACGAGAGTTATAGCATTCATGATCCTGATGACACGACATCCAGAAATGTAGTAATGTCTTGTATTCAAGATGCCATCACGAAGTGTGGGATAACCCTTCCACTTGTGAGCTTAAAGTTGACTGGTATTGGAGTGCGGGTAGCATCTTCCGATCGGCGCATTGAAACCATGCGTTTATCTTTGGGTTGCATTGAGCTTGAGGACCAGACGAATTCTCTTCCTATATATACTTCCACAGTATTCGTTGGGGGTGATTCGATTGCTTTCTGGCGTTGGTTAAAGGTTCGCCGTGAGGTAAACCTTGTGCGTTCCTGTTTGGAATCATACTGCGATGATCTTAATATATCCATGAAGCAGTTATATAAGAAGCCTGCCAATGGCTCTTCTGTAAGGATCAGTCGAAATGACCCCATGATCCGCAAGGGTCTCTGTCATATAGACTATTCAAGCATTCAGTTCGACCATCGCCTCACGCACGACTATGTGGAGAAGCCATTCTTTACACTTAAGGGAGTTGATGATAAAATAACAAAAGCCTACCTGGACATTGAGAAGTACCTGGATTCGGTGATGAACTGCAACATTGTGGTAGATAATAACGTTATGCGTGACGATTTGCACTCTGGTAAGGTGGGCTGCTTTATATCTGGCTCATTGGATTACGACGAAGATGACAATGGTAAATGTGTGTTCAACATATCCAATGCAATGCTGAACGTTGCGTGGGAAGTAATCCATGAGGTTTCCAGCATCGTTTTACGTATATGGGAATATATGTCCAATGTTCCTCCAATGGCTACACAGGAGGGTGATTTAGCTTCGTCTGCTGCTCCTCCACGTAGTGAACCTTCAGGAAGATCCACCTCAAACTGTGAACGTTGGTGTATTGACACTACGGTGAATCTTGAGCAGTCATGTATAAACTTGATGTGCGACTCAGCATGGGTGGGATATGCAAACTTCATGAAGTACATGTGGTCAAGGCTTCTGAGTAATGTATTTAGCATAGCTGATCAGGGAAGTGTTACTACCTCTAGGTTGAATTCTATCGCTGAAGCTAATGACGCCCGTAGTAGTATTTACCTCCCTGCCAAGGAACAAGCTTTGCAGCGCGGGCATCACATATATAAGGGTCCAACCCTGAGCAACCTTCAAGATGTCGAGATGCATCGTGGTGGTAAAAAGCAATCTATTCTGGAAAAGCCTCGTGAGTCCCAATCTAGGCTGTATTCTAAGGAATTGAATAGTAGTGTCGGAGCAAATCACCCAATTGGTTTAGGTCGCGGTTTCAACGGCCTTATTCGGTGGGAATTTTTGCGATTTGTCCTAAAAGATCCACATTGTAAGGCATATCTTATTGGTCCAATTTATATGCATTTATCCGGTCGAGGCTGCTTATCCCTGAATTTCTGTTCGTCACCTAAGGAGCACAGTACAATTAAGGATATTACATCACGCGGCGACCGATGCAGTGCACTACGTCACAGCAAGTTGGTGCTGAGTGCTTTAGCGAAGAGTTACTCGAGTTATCTTCCCTGTACAATACAGTTGCATGTGAGAGGCAGTAACATTTCTGCGGGATTCACGCGAGAATTTTCGGGGAATGTTCTCAGTACTTGCGGTTTCCAAACGATTCCATCAGATGGTCCATCGTATGTTAAAGAGGCATTGAAACGCCAACGATTGGAATTTTTGAAGTACATACGGTCTCACAGCAGACGCGACAATAAGTTCATAGGGCTGCTGGAGTTATCTAAAGAGACCTTGTATGATTCCAGTCAGCCTATGAGTTCTTTGTTCATAGAACCGTTGAGATTCGAGATCTCTTGTGGAGCTCGTCTCCATGGTTGTGACTTTTTGAATAGGAAGTATTCCATTCCTCAGTGCGTATGCGTTAGTATGCACTTCGAAGCTGTTAAGGCCCGTTTCAATTGCGTCGATGTACTATGCTTTTGTAATCTCCTGGGTTTGGTTAGTGAGTGTATCATTGTTCAAAATGATGAAGATCCGTTTTATACCGCCACGACTCGCATGGAAACTAATGAACCGTCCCACTCAATGCTAATTCCATCTGTAGAAGGACCTACCAGTGCCAAAAATGACGTTGAGTATGGCAATAGCATCATAGATGATTTCCATTCATGTAATTCAAGTGACTCTGAGGCTGATTGGATGAGCGTGGACTCCTCCGATGATGATGATGATGATCAATCCAACCAGGTACCACCATCTAAAGGGACAACAGAAAAATCGAGGATAGGCAAGAATGTAAACAAGAACTTGGCAGATCCGGACACCGAAATTGAACTGCTTGATGAATTGTTGTCGTTCTTTAACTTTGGCTGTGATATAAAGTTCGATCTCATATATATTGAGCTGTCAAGTCACGGTACAGGCGACATAAAGAACGTATTTACAGTAACACTTGAGGATACTAGGTTTATGCTGTGGTCTAACAGAACAAACTCATTGCTTAACCGTATTTCGATGAACAAAGGCGATACTACAGGCAACCCTCACAACAACGCCGATATTAATGAAATGGAATCTGATCTCAGTTACCTGATGACGGTTAGTGACTCTTATACACCCGAAATCGAGGATCGCATGGCCTTTTGTTCTGCGGTTATTGATAACCTGTTGTCGAGGGGTCGCAATGGTTCACGCTTGTCATCTTCTGTGCGAAAGTCTCATTTAATGCAATTACTTTATGGGGACATCTCAGACTTGGCAGAGGGTTTCTTCGGACTTTCGGACATGTCTAACAAGCTTTTACGTTTTGAGTCGCATCTATGCCTTACAGTGGACATCTGTACGGGATCAAGGCATGAGTTGGTTATTGAGCCGGTGCAAATATGCTTCCGAGGTACCAAACCGTCAGTCTATAGTAAAACCTTGACAAGTCTGAATACGTCCTGGATTAATACGAATATATCTCTAAATGGCGCCCAATGCATTTTTGGTTTTCTGAAGTACTTCACCGAGCTAGGCAAGTTACGCACTGCGCTTGTGGAAACACAGCGTACCGACTTTTTCAGTTTCCAACCAGCAATTGTGTGCTCGCTAGACACAGCTATCAACACCACAATGATCCCACAGTCTATGTTACCGGTATCGTTCCAGATGTACCGTCAAGAATTGAACCCTCCAAGGCGTCCAGTAACGGATCCTTACCTGCCCATTACCAATATACCCACAGCTCTTGCGTTCAGAATTAAAAACAACATGATATGTGGTTCAGGTTACTTGGATATTCATGGATGTTTGATATCGTCATTAAAAAGCCTAGCATCGTTGAAGATGGATGGAGCAGCCTCTAGTGGAGCATGTGGAGGCCTTTCAATAGGGCCAGTTGTCGATACTTTTGGCGCGAGTACAACTGCCCATGGTGATAAAGGTGCCGAAAAGCATTCTTATTTGTTCAACACGTTGGGGCAGCCCATAGCTGTGTATTTTCATCGTCAAGCAATCCAAAACGCGGATAAGGATGACAAGTGGCGCATTATCGAAGATGGTGAGAAGTGCATACTGCCGCTTGGCTATTACGGACTTTTGTTGCCCTTTGTAGTACGTATTCAGGTGAATAACTGCGTGTACGAAATTCCTTCTTCTATGCTCGATCTGACGCACAAGGATGAGTTTGTATTCCGTCTAGATATATCCGAGAGGCGTCCCCGTGATCATCGTGTCACCAATCGCATCGGTTTCTTGACTAATCTACAACATGGTCGATTCAAGAGCCAAAAATACAGGTTCGGCCTCTTGGAGTCATGCGTACATACCGTTGATAATGATTTTGGAAAGGAGAAGTCTTTCAGAAAGGGTATTAGTGGTAGCGTTCATCGGACGGGCAGTTATAATAAGGATCTTGGTGTTAGGTTTTTGCGCAGGCCATGGAAGACAAAGCTTCGAATGGGAACTTCCTTGGGTCCTTCATCAAGGAGTCAATTTAAGTATGCATATGTTATGGTCCGCACGGTTCAGCATTTGGGTGCTTTGGAAGCTTCAAGTGGCGCTGCCATGAGTCACTTCAGCATATACATATCGTCTACATTATGGATAAGCAATAAATCCAAGGAGAACCTTGTGGTCTTCCCATCTGTCGGTATTGACGCTCAAAGTCGTCTGGTACCAAGTTCGTCGCTGGTATGGTTACTGCAGCATGACCCTGTGACGTCATCGGTGCCCTTGGCACAAAGCACGGTTGAGAGTAATGGCGTAATAGCTGGCGTTAAATCTGTTGGTAACCAGCTGATTAAGCAGCTGGCCAATATCCAGGATTCCAAGCAATCTGTAAAGCGTATCCACCCGTCGCATGTGTTGAACCCCATGCAACTCAACGGTGTAATTGAGAATATGGTCCCTGAATTTAAGTTGCAGTACTTAGTCATAAAGGAGTTCCCCTATAACCAACAGGGCGTTCCAATTCCACTATCATGGACCATTGAGCGGTCGTGTACAATCGGCGCCTGTCTTCAAGAGGATTTTCCTGTAGATATCTCTGTTCCTAATTGGGATAGTGTGATGGAGCGGTTGGACAAGAAAGGTTTAGAGTTTTATGAAAATCTCCCACCTCATTTCACTGGTGATGTGTTATTATCATCTTCGTCCGCACAGTATCTTTCTGAAACCTTTGAGCAACCAAAGCTAAAGGTACCCATCCCATGTTACTCTGCCAAGATAAGCGTGGGTCATTTGGACGGTGAGGACATTCTAGCTAGTGAGTTGAAGACGGGCTTTGTACAGGATATTACTGCGGGAGGCATTAAATCCAAAGGGCCGCTCACTGCACGGCAACAGCCTTTGCGGCCAAAACGTGCTAGATCTGTTGCATCCTCTCGAAGCCATTCTGTTTCGGAAAGAGAACCTTACCGGGACAGTAGCATGAAGCTCGTGACTCGCAATATTAGTAGGCCATCCACTGCTGTTAATCCTTCTGAGATGGCTACATTAAATGCAGCTGCAATCGGACCATTGGGTCCCGGCTTCGAACTCAATGACAAGGCTGATACAGATAGTACTAGTCTCATAACCGCGGAAAGCGCCCCTGCAGTCATTATAGGTGCAACGGATGTGCCTTCTGCACGCTCAATCAATTCTGAACATCCTCAAGATGATGACGGTTCTGGCTTCAAGGTGTTGTCTAAGACGGTCGCCAGGTTATCTACAACATCCCCCAAAGCTTCTTCAACTCCATCATGCAGCATTTCTATGAAGCGTCGTACATGGTTGTCACATGCCAGTTGGTTGCGTCCAAGCCGGGCTTCTGATAACGACGTAATGGATAACGTACCACATGCTGAGTTTGAGCAGGTGATCGTTCCTCCCAAGGTTATTTTATCGTCCACTCTTATTGAAGTTTCTGCACCCTCAAGGCCCGGCATTGGTGTGAAATCAGGCCGCGCTGGCGTCAAGTATTACGAGATTTCATTGGAAAGTTGCCATGTCATTGAAAATATGATGCCGTTTGATATTCATATAATTAACCCTGCGACTTTTGAACGTCTTAGTGCCGCCCGTTCTAAGCAAAATGAATTGGAAAACAGGGATCCGATTTTCTATCCGGTCCCTATCAAGGCCAGTAACAGGGCCCAATTTTCGTGGTACATGCGGAACGGTCGTTTCGTCATAAAGGATTTGCTTAGTCGTGAGTTCACAGTGAAAATGCCTACTGAGAGAGTGGTTGTATCTAGCCTTGTGTTTGAGACCATGCAACCCAATCTTTTTGAGGAGTTTTGTCGTCTTTCTGACCCCTCGGTGACTGATGCAGCTATGATGTCGCACCATACATTGCCTCGCCGCATGGTAGTATCCGTAGAAACCAGTCGGAAACCGATGGAGCCCATCAAGGATAAAAATGGTGTGGTTAGTCGTTTCCTTGCAAGTTCCCAGATTGTGTATACAATTTTTGCTGATAATTGGATCATTAGCTGGTTGAACTATCCTATTTCGCTCTGCCGTGGTGACGGCCGATGTAAGCAGACCATTTCAGCACAAAATTGTACGCTGGTAAGTCAGGATCTTTCTTCCACCAATCTGCAACTTGCAATTCGGAAGTCTACGTTGAAGCAGATCTCTAACTTTGCGAACTACCCTAAGCGTGCCAAGCGTCGTTTCCTGAGCTTTGACAATCCAGGTGACACCCATGTCATGTCAAACACCTTTACGCTCCCCGATTTCGCCTTTTCTACATGTGATTTTAGTGATACTGTTGACTGTCCGAGGCTACATTATGTAGTTTCAACATCCATGGCTCCTCCACCCTTCTTCCGAACAAGCGTCCTTATGATCCTTCCGCAGACGACATTAACAAATGAGTTCAGTCACCCATTGTGGTTGCGTGAGACGGATTCATACAAGGCTATTGGTTATAATTCAGGTGGTAGTTCATGTGGTTGGTATGTTATTGATCCTGGTGAGACTTTGGAATTTCATTCCCAAGTGAAGGGTGAGCTTACTATCGAGATCACAGGCATTGATCCACACAGTCTTGACCACCAGCTGTCGGATTTATCGGCTGGTGAAACGTCCGAATTCCATATTTGGTCCTCAGGAATTGCGTTGAAACCTTCTCATCTAACACAATTTCGATATCCTTCCGTGTGTCATGTGACGAAGCGTTACGAATCCACTGAAAATGATGTTAAAAGGCCTTCTGAGACTAATGCTGCAGGTAGACACCAAGCCGGTGTCAAATCTATTGCGCGTACCCTACGTTATGGCCTGTGCGAGGTGGAAGTTCGGATGCATCGTGGAGCTAAAATGGTGAGGTTTATGAGCCCGAAGAATGCTGATTGGATTCTTCTAAACACGACTGGTATAGATCTTTGGGTTGAGCAACATGGAGTACCTGGTTATGGGGAGTTGGTTCCTACGGTGGGCATGCAGAGCCGTATTATTTCTGCTGATTATGCGGGGCACGGCGTCCCTTTCGCGTGTTACGATCCTTTTAAGGAGCATAAACTCGTCTGTCGTCTCCACTTGACTCCTAACGCCTTTAAGATGCTTAGCGGTGTCAATTCCAAGGGAGTACGCCGTACTAATGAACCCTCGGTGGGTCTCAGTCGCTGGACTCAGCCCATGACACTGCTCACGAGCTTGCCCTTGGGCAATGTAATTAATAATCGTGTTGGTCGTGCTTTGCGAATGAAGGGTTCGTTGATAATTAACCTGAGTCGTGTGGAGTCTATGAAGTGCAGCTCTGTATTCGAGGTGCGCTGCGGTGGGTCTATGCTCTCTGTGCGTTTGACTGCACAAACTACTGTACTTTTTGGTCAAAAAACTTTGCACTTCACCGCCGTCCACTTACCCTTCCGAGCTTTCCCGAGACTTCAGCACATCCGTCCAACTAACCTATTGAACATCTATTCTGAATTGAAGAACAAGCTGCATGCCCCTCGAGACATTGGTTATGCCCTTAAGTCTGGTGCTATGGTAACAGGAAGTCGGGTGAAAGGTAGTTTCCGTCGCCTTGTTTCTTCTGGGTTGTACCTCAACAAGAAGTCACCCTTCTCGACACCGCATACATCAAGATATGTGGACGCCACTCGTTCTTCCTTTAATGCACGGCGAACAACATCTGTGATGCAGCGAAATTTGGACACTTCCCCGATAACGTATGCTGCTCCTGCGAAGATTGAAGGGTTTTTCAATTGGGACTATGTATTCCAGGTAAACATTCTGGGTTTAGGTACTGCTATTTGCAGTAGCATCAATAAGGAAATATTGTATATTTCCGGTACTCTGATTAAGTTTATGGTAACACTTGACAAGGGTGAGTATAGCTTTGCACTTTCGTTAGGATGGATTCAATCTGATGTTCACGATCCATCGACGTGTTATCCAACGATGATTCGTCCTTTAGCCAGTTGGCATTTACCCATACACAACTATGACTCGAAGAAGCGTTGGATAACGAGAAACCGGCGCCAGACAGATAAGTCGGGTGACGAACACAAGGAGGAACCGCATGTACTGACTATTAAGTTCAGCACCATAAGCAACAAGTACTTCAGTCTGAAGGAGATTACCAACTGTCGTATAGAGCTTGAACCCTTGAGGCTGAACCTGGACACACGCATTGGTCACTCGATTCTCATGCTGGTTGATGAGTATATGTCAATATTCGGGTTTTCCGGGGCTACATCAGAGTACTTCACCACGGTGGACCTGGGTATATTCTCCAACGTAGACACGTGGTTGCGTAACTTCGATATTACGCAGTATCCCCTAAAGGAAGTTGCGCGAAGCCAATTCAGTAATAGTCTAGGAAGTGGAACCCGATACAACATTTCGAACCTTTATGTTGGAAAGATCACTCTTGCCATTAATATTCGGAGGTCAGTGTCAAGATTATCTTCGGACATACAACCGCAAAATCTGATGATTCGCTATTTGATGCACATTGTGCGTCGTACGCCTCATATCAGTGACGCAAATATTATTTTGTCTCAGGAATCGCTTCTTGAGTTGTGTTGCACGCCGTATGCGTTGATGTCACACTTTACCATGAGGTACATCACTCAGAGTGTGCAACAGATCTACAAGGTACTCGGCGCGGTTGATCTGATTGGCAACCCAAAAATCGTTCTGCACCACTGGCTGACTGGTTGTCAGCATGCGATGTCGCTTCTCAGAGAATCGTTGCAGTATGTCCACGTGCCGCCGATTATGGTATACTTCTGGGTACGTTCTGCGTCGCGAATAGGAGCTTCTTTCGTCTGTGGCATAGTGGATGCTTTTTACCGTCTGACAGGAAGTTGGTATCTGCTATTCAATACCTTGGCGTGCAATGCAGATCGGTATGCCGTTGTGATACTGCAGGACACGTTCCGTAGCTCCATGAATCAGCCTTCGAACATTATGGAGGGTGTTCTTTTTGGTGGTCGTGCTTTTTGTCGTAATTTGTATGCAAGTCTTGGCAACTTTGCACTGAAGCCTTTGCGTCAATTGGTGCGAACCTGCAACAGTATAAAGAATGCGAAAACGGTCAACTCTGATGTGCTATTGTCTGGATTGCATGTGCTGGGCTCCATGTTTTCGTCGCTTGCAAGTCTAACATTCGGTACAGTGTCCAGTATGTTGAGTGGCGTTTCTGTTATTTCTCAGGGTCTCCTAAATCAGATTCATTCAGTACCTATGTTATCAGCAATTCGTCCGCAACGTTCGGTCAAGGCTCTAAAGTCCTCGGGTCCCATTAGATACAATTTCTTGGAGTCGTGGTCAATGAATGCTTCCCGCCACTTGAAGACCGTGAACGAGCTTTTGCTTCTTCTCCCTATGGACGGTAAGGTGAAGTTGTTCGATCCGTTGTATGCGGCCACACTGCACTGGTCGGCGCTTTCCGATCATATGGGTAAAATAAGCCCTATTGATGTTTGCCGGCCTTCTTCAAGCCTGTCCACCTTCTTTTGGATAAACAGGACGCATATGGGTTTTCTCGACCGTCGTAAATTGCGATGGCGTTGTGAGAACCGTAATATCCGCAGCATTGAGATTTACAGAGTTCCAGTAACCGGTCACCAATGCCCTAACATTGCTCGTTATGATGATTCTATCGTTGTGAATATGCAACCGAAGACAGTAAAGAAGCACTTCAGTGTTCAGGATACTTACTATTTGCGTATTGTGTATGTGGCCTCTGCGTCTGGGCAAGTGGTGCGGAAGGGGTCCAGAAATATTCCAGTACCGCTTCTTAAGGGACTGATGGACGCAAACACTTTCCCTATAGACCAGAATCCTAAGGAGAAGTCACGTGGCATATGCCGTATGCAGAGTATACGGGAGGAACCGAACTCGTCGATGTCTGATGGAGGGTGCATGGCTTTGGGGGCCGAGTACCTGCGCTGTCAGGGAAACGCTATGCCAATACATCGTTTTTATCAGGATAATATAGATCCGCTAAGCTTGGAGCTTTGTGGTATCACCATTGACAAGATGGAAAGAAGCGGCGACCCAAGTGAGGACGTCTACTCCCAGACACCCCAAGGGTTAAATATGTCTAGGGTATGTGATCTTATGACTTCCGACAATGACGAAGATGTATCCATGTCGTTCGACAGTGGTAATGCAACTGATAGTAATGCAAACAGTTCGCCTTATGTGCAGCACAATCAGCACAGGGGCGATGCTGGTGAGGTTCGTAACCAGACAGCGAAGATGGCAGAGGTCATGCGTCTGCCTAACGTGGAGACTGCGCGTCTCTACTTTACCCTGATAGTGTCTGTACTAAAGGAGGCTACACTCTGAGATATATGTCTACCATTCAGTTTTACATCGCAACATGACTAAAGCCCTAATGTTGTACTCTATTATATTGCCCTATACTTGGACAGTAGTGCTTGAATATTATTAATGCAATATGGATTACGTAGCTTGGATCCCTTATAAGATGATAGATTTTAGTTGTCTGCGATGCTTTTGTTGCAGACACCCAATTTTGTATATTGGTCTCCCTACACATGCAGTATAGTATCACGACACCAAAAATAAGATCAATCAAATCACTATATAAACGAGAATGTGTAGAATCTTGAAGCATTTCTAAATAGATGGAATAGTAATCAAGTTTTATTGGTTCCATTAACTAAGAAACTGTCCTCCAAAGGCACTTAGCAGGCGTACATTGTGGCCACTTATGTACAAGGCCTTTGAATAAATTATATTTGTGATTATATAGCGAGAAATGGTCGTATTACGTATGTGAAATGACCTTCTAATATGTGTGTAAGTGATTTATGAAATAAATCATTGTCTGAATACCGTGATGTCGCATTGAAGCCATAGGGTCCATAGTGCGCCAACTAAGGCTTACATTGTACGTGAATGTGGTCGCCTACGACCATCACATGATGATATACGTAAATCTCGGCGTTCCATGTCTATTTATCATCTCTTAAAATGATGCCTCGCAACAATAGTGATATGGGCAATGAGTCCTTGTCTGATTCGGCCTCTGTGGCAAATTCTGACACTGATATCACATCACTTACGGCTTTTAAGGACTGGCCTGTAGCTTCGGTATTATCGCAAGACCTTGGTGTAGGTAACAGCGCTGATCTGAATCACTCTAGTGCGTCCCTGATGGGCATGTCAACATTCCAACATACTACCGAATTTCCGATCTCAACGGATATCGTGCCTCTACGTTTTAGTAGTGACAAAGCTAATAGGTTGCTCAATAATGATGACTTTGAGCTTATGGTAAATGACATGCGTAGCACTTTTGTATGTTGGCTGAAAAAGACACAACTTGACTTCCGTTCTCGACGTGATGACTTAATCAAAGCAGCACAAGAGCTACAGGACGAGAAAAGGTCATTTGTAGAGCGGATGAAACAAGAGAGATCTTTAGAAATCGAGAAGCTTGCCGTAAGCTTATGCTGTTCCATTATCAATCCCTGCAGGAGGAACGCCGTCGTCACAACCAAGAGATTGCTTCACAATTAAAGCACGTTCAGTTCGAACGTGAAGAGGCTCGCCGACGCGTGGATGAGGAACGATCAAAGCTTGAGCACGAAAAGGATGTCTTTCAGAACTTCATGCAGCTGGAATCCGAGAAGTTGCGACAGCGTGCTGAGTTGTTCGAGCAGGACCAGCGGAAGGTGCTTGATAACAAGATTGCCACGCAGACAATGATTGATATTAACGTTGGCGGCGTAGTTTTCGAAACGTCACGTCATACGCTGGTCAAACAACCCACATCGTTCCTGGCGAACCTGATCAGCGGGCGTCATGAGGTGGGCCGAGATCGTCAAGGACGTATTTTCCTCGACCGTGATTATGAGTTGTTTAGATTGATTCTCAACTTTATGCGCAATCCTGAATGTCTTCCAGTTCCACGCGACGTAGCTGAAAGTACATCTATCATTAATGAGGCTGCATACTATAACATCAAGTTCAGCCCGTATCCGTTGGCCATCTGCCTTGGTGGTCACAACGGCCGAGAGCACCTGTCGACCGTCGAGATGTTGGATCGAGAGAACATGTGTTGGCGTAACTGTACTGCAATGCAAACATCGCGCATGTATTTTGGAGCCGGTGTTCTAAACAATTTCCTCTATGTATTCGGTGGCCACAACTTAGACTACAAGGCACTGTGCGAGACAGAGATGTACGATCGACTGCGTGACAGTTGGCTTACGGTAGCCTCTCTGAAGCAGCCGCGGCGTAACAATGGTGGTTGCATGTTTAGTGATCGTTTGTTTTGCGTAGGTGGTTTTGATGGTTTCAATGTGCTTGATTCCGTCGAGACATACGACGCCCGAATGAAAAACTGGATTCAGATAGCTCCCATGAACACCGCCCGTTCATCACCAATGATTGCGTCACAAAATGGTCTGCTATACGCACTTGGTGGCACCAGTGGCGAACGTTTGCGTAGCGTAGAGCGCTACGATCCACGTATGAACAAATGGGAGTCGCTACCTGGTTCACTGCTAAAGGTACGAAGTGCTGGTGCTGCATGCTCCTACAACAACGAGCTCTACATGATTGGTGGCATAGACAGTCTGCACAGCATTCACAACTCTCTTGAAACATGGAATTCTAAGCTCCAAGCCAGTCGATACCTCATGGAGGCGCCATTACAACTGATGGATACATCATTAACATGCTGCGGCGACTCCCTTCTGTTGACCGGAGGGCAGAACACAACAGTTACCGACAATACCTTTTTCTACAAGCCCGAAACTGACGAATGGACAAAGGGTAAGTCATGATTAGCCATCACCCTATCGCGATTCAGGTCCCAACCTTATGACGCCACGATACGGTCATGCCACTGTCAACCTTAACATTTAATAATTCTATGAGGCAAGATCACCAAGCACTGCTCCATGCGGCACTTGCTAGACCGCTGGGCAGTTGCTTCACGGCGGTGCCTGATGTGTCGCTGGAGGATTTGTCCACCTCCGATACATTTGGTTGCGTAATTCGCCAGCCTTCTTCAGATCAAAGTACCGATCTTTTCTGTGATGGGCTGTCTGAGTTGCGAGGAGGTGGTTACGCCTTAGTAATACTTTCTGGAGGGCAAGCTACACGCATTGGTACGACGCTTCCGAAGGCGCTTTTACCAATATCACCAGTACGTAGGAAGACTCTGCTGCAGCTGCATCTTGAACGTGTGAAGCGTTTATGTACCCTTATGGGTCCAGGCTGTCCGCAACCTTACGTCTTCATTTTGACCTCTTGTTTCAATCATGATACCATATTAGGCTATCTTGAATCCGTGCGCTACTTCGGCATGGATAAACATCGCATAGTATTATTCATGCAAGGTAATATGCCTTGTTTGAGCGTGGACAGTCATGGATACTTCACCTCTGGCCCAGGTAACCCTCAAGGTGCTGAAGGCATCGGTTTGACTTCTGAGGACAATATTATAGTCTGCCCGAATGGTAACGGTGCCGTGTTTCAGGCGCTTGCGGAATGCAAGGAGTTCATGAGTGTTATAGGAACGCTGAAGATGCTACACGTAATCGCAATCGACAATTCTTTGTCGCGGCCATTAGACCCGGAACTTGTTGGCCTGAGCCTGCGATCTCCAGGCGTAGAAGTGCTGAACAAGTGCATTGTTAGGCGCGAAAATGAGAATTTGGGAGTGTTTTGTATGGAGAATAGTACTTGCATCGTTGAGTACAGTGAGCTTGAGAAGGTTGCGAATGCATCATTTTTGAGCGGGGCCACAACGGTCTATGGTAATATTTGTGATCACATGTTCTCTGGAACGTTTTTAAGGCGCGTAATTGATGATTGTTTATACCAACAGTTGCCATACCACGTCGCTAAGAAGCTAATTCCTTACTTTGATCCTATTCTCCAAAGGACAATTAAGCCTGAATGTCCAAACGGTTACAAGTTGGAGCTCTTCATATTTGACATATTTCAGTTTTCTAAGAAGGTGTTGTGTGTAGAGGTCGACCGATCGGTGCAATTTGCTCCGGTAAAATATCTTTCAGATTGCGACGCCGCCAATATCCAATCCGTGCAACACCGCATGAGCGACGTTGCCAAGGGGTGGCTTAATTGCGTAGGATGCAGTGTGGGGGATGGATTCGTTGATATTTCTCCTAATTTGAGTTACGCAGGTGAGGGACTTGAACGTTTCGCTTCGACTCGCATAGATGGGCCAGTGTACCTCGAGTGATTGTAATATTAATAGTGCCTATGAACCGCATATGATAACCCATATAGTCCAATATTTAGGCGTAGCATCTAGCTATATAGGAGTAACATCTAGTTATATAGGAGTTGTAGTATGAGACTGTAGATTGGGATTAAAACTCGTTACCTTAATGTGCTTTCGTTGTCTAATCTATCGCCCCAATGATCAATCATGAGCCGTATACTTATGTAATGGCATATGAGCCATATTAATATATGATTATATATCGGTGAACACGGTCATTTAAAGGTACATTAGATAGAACAGTGACAGATACGTGTCTACCAGATGAGTGTGCCATCCGGTAGGTGCACTTGGTACTGCCTTCGAACACTCTTTGGTGTGAAAAATATGTTGTCATAGTACCGTTCACGCATCTCGCTGTTAACGTTCGGCAGCGTTTGACCCAGTTGTAGATTGTTCTCTTTAATAAAGCCTGCATCTGCCTGTACGATGAATCGTGGCTCCCTAGGATCTTCTCCCTCCATTACGAAGCTGTCTGCCTGATTTATGTACGGGTCTTCGTTTTCCCCTAGGTATACTATGGTTCCATTGGAGTGGCAGTAAATAAGGTCGACCTTGTATTCCTGATACACCAGGGGTTTATCTGGGTGGGAGCGATTGTATTCCTCAATGATCCGTCTTTCTTCACCTGGCATGGTGGCATTGCCATAGAACGGGTGGTACCAGTACTTATATCGATATTCTCCCAGGTACCTGGGGTTTCTCATAACATCTCCTTCGTTGCATGCATCATCCATGTACGGAATATCCACGTTTTCCTTCTGCACGGCATCGTAGCGTCTCCTGCGTGCAGTATGTCTCATGATGTCCTTGATTTCTGATTCATATGCCACATCGGCTTGAGCAGTTTCAGGATTTTCTTGCGATGGTGAGGCATGGCTTTCCTGTGTGCTCGGCTGCTCTGTGTCTCCGTTACCTTGTTTCGCTTCTGCCATTTCCTCTGCATATATGCGAGCCTCCTCTCGTATTCTATCTAGTTCTTCCAGAGACTCCACTAGATGAGACGAATCAGGGGCGAATGGTTCGAAATTGCGTAACGGTATGGGTTTGTTCTTTGGCTCTGGCTTCTTTGCGAGACCAAATCCATACCCCTTCCCAACACTTGCCCCTGGTGCAACCAGTTGGCTGTCCATAGGCGTTGGAATACGCGTCCCATCTCCGGTAATTTTATATTTACCTGACATTCTGCTTATAGCACCCAGACTTCTAGCGTCTACAACTTGGAGTATCTCGTCCATAGGGTAGGGCTCACAGAACCTCCCATATTTACCATTTCGGTCGGGCTTAAATTTATATCCGATTGCATGCAAAATCGGTGCTGGGTTGAAGGGCACCTGCGATGTCATTTCGGGGACGGTTTTAAAGGGCACGATTCCATTTAAATCAACCAAAGGAGATACGGGTAGGCGCATAAGAGCGATGTTGCATTTGTCATTGATAAAATTGATATTGCGAATATCTACAAGTCGGTTGGAATTGTTTAGTCTGCGTTCTTTCACTCGCCTAAACAACTCAAGATCCTTGTTCATTCGGTTGATTTTTCGCCGTTTAATTTTCCTGAGCTTCTTTATGCTCAAATATAGTGTAAATCTGCATCTTTTTGTGTTGGAGGAATAGTTTCCCAAGTTGAATGCAGTACCTTGAGGAGATCCATCCTCACTGGTGTCGTCGAGCAATGTTCCAATTTCATTGGAACATAGTGAAGATGTTGACCCTCCATTAGCAATAAATGCCTTATGATGCCATATTTGCCCTATTTTGTTGTTTAAAATGCTCGGTATGTTGAATGAGTTGCCAACACCTATACGACATTGATCATGCAAGGAGAAATGGAACCTACCTCGATCTAGCTGAATCCTCTGGAATGCTGTGTCTATGGCAATGTTGCCACCTAATAGTGGCAACATTATCAGCACTAATGCATGACGTAACCAAAACATATCCGCATTGTAACTAATGATGCAATGGCGGTACGGGTGCTCCTAAATATATCTACCGTTTCTGCGATATCGCATGTAACGATCTATCTTTTACGCTTGATATCATTAATACACATCATTCTCGTTATGTTACCACATTGTAAAGCGACCTTACTTATTCTTCGGCAAGATGATGTCGTTGGTGTCTATTGGAAGGATGGCAACACGTCTTGTGAATCCTACCAAAACGGCTATTCGTATCAATTAACACGCCTTTCTTGCGATATAGAGCATTTCATGTTGTTTTCAGTACTTGTACACACTTTGTACGCGCTGATTCCTGTAGTTTCCTTGGAATAGACTAATCATAATTGACGAACAATGGTGGAGTGTGTATCTATATAAGAATCTTGTTGAATTAAATAATATTGTATTTGGTTAAATGGTTTGTGTGAAGTGTCACAATTTTGTCTCTACTTTTGAGGTGCGTTGGTCGTATGAGGACAGCCCTCAATACGGAGTGCTACAACTATTGGTAGGATTCCCATGACCTTAAATTAATCATGAGATTGTGAGAACACGAATAATAATATCCGATATTACATTGTATTTTTGGACATTGTCCATAGGATCATTACCAGCAGAAGTATAATGCTCTGCCTAGAATAAGGTATATGTCTATTGCTTTGAGGGTTTGTATACATCGCCTATAATGCAATTGTTGGCTCCTTCTCAAGGTTACTCAGTGTGGAAGCATGTATTTGCATGAAAAAGGAACAGACAGATCGGAATCACGAAACAAATTGCGTGACGACGCAACGGACCGCCCTATCTCTCCCAGGGATGAAAAGTTTGAAGGAACTTTTCACCGGCCGCCCTTAAATCCGCTCTCTATATGTGGTGATGGAGTGGATTATGCCGCATCTGCGGCAAGCGAGTGGGTTTCTACAGCGTCTAACAATACTGGGGAGCTGATGTCTCTCGAAGACATTCATGGGAAATATAACAGAAATCTTGCGCCCACCACTTACCATGGAAATGCACAATCGTTACCACCTATTCCACGGTACAACGGTGCCGTATATAATCAAAATAATGCAACAACAAATTCCTCAGATGGTAACGCCTTGGAGGGATATAATGGTTTTAATGGTGGGTCACAGGTCGATTTCGCCGGGTTAAACAATTTTGGTGAGTTCGGTAATGCATATGGGCCGGCAACTACTCGTCTGGATCGACCTATCAATGTTTCGGATCTTGTGATGCTCACTGAGGCTATTAACGAACTAACAAGGAGGATGCCGCTGCCTCCAACTCCGGAACTTCTCAAGGCCATAGAGCCCCATCTTGCAATGACACTACAGCTTACGTACTTGCATGCCTATATCCAGAACCAACAACTTCTGGTAGACATCAAGAACCGAATATTTGGAGGGGTGCTGGGAAATTGTGATTTCATGAATACCCTCAAATCGTCTCTGCCTACACTCCCTGCTCCTCCTCCAATGGATGGAAACCAGTATGCGACGTCTCCCTGCGACTATGGTAATATAGGACAAATGTCTCTAGATGCACCAACCGATATAACCTGTGGCAACTCTATGGATTATGGTATAGGGGTTCCACAGATTTGGTATCCAAATCAAATGTATGCCATTGGAGCCTCCTCGAACAATCTTGATCCCTCTAGGTCATCATTGCATGAGTACGAGAACCAGAAGAGTATGTGTAGTGAGGAAAGACGAGGCCAATATTTTTCCTTTGTGGACGCTGTTGAGGCATTACATCCACCTCAGGCCAAATCGCCAACATCAAGCATCACAGTCACCCCTGCACTTCCTAGTGATTCGGTCATAGCTATAGATTCCTTTCCGACGAATTCTGCTGTGGAAGCTCAGATGGCATTGAGTGATAAGATCACACCTCCCAAGGAGATTAGTCGTGCCATCCCGCCGGAGATTCGTAACATGGTGAAATATGACGCTCAGAAGCACTCCTTTGTGTCAGTATATCTGGGTCCTCTTGGTGCACGGAGGCGGCGACTTTTTTCGATTAGGAAATTCGGTATCGAGGGAGCCCTAAAGTTGGCAACCGACTTCGCGGTGGGTTCCATTTCTGCGGCTGTGGCTAGCAAAGAACGTAAGCTCTTAGAAGAGGTGTGTGAAGTGGCTCTTAAATGCAATCCTCGTAGTGGTCAGAAACTGGATCACGTTGAGGCAGCCCGCGGCATGCCCGAGACGCGCGGTTTGGTGTTTTCATGCGGTGCGCAACTGTGGATGATCATCACATATGACTCCAGCAATGGTATGAGGAAGATTGAAGCATTTAGTGTTGAACAGTTTGGTTTTGATGGCGCCTACAAGGCGGCAGTATCGGCATTGGACCAAAAGCTGCAGAATACCCACATCATTACGTCCAAGCTATCAGGCCCCCTTTACTTCTGGCTTGAGGGTCCTAAAGGGGGCGAAGATCTTTGTTTGATGGTAACTCCTCGTGACCTGCTACGTCAGGGTTCTAGCGATAACGATCTTTACATTGGTCGTTTTAACGTTGCGGAATCCGGTGGGTTCAATGCAGCCCGCAAACGTGCCCAAAAGTGGCGATCAGACCTGAGGAACCAGCTGATAAATTAGTGCAACTGTCATCTGTTTTGCATTTAAGCCGTAGGACTTTATTTTAATGCTAATGGCTATGTGGCCTTGTCATGGAACCTTTGGTTTACTAAGATTCATTAGATTTGTCAAAACTTTAAGCGGTGCGGTACGTCAAATGCGGTCATGTATACCCATAAATATATTGATGTGCCAGTTTTCATTGTAATAGGTGAGGCTCCAATATTTCTGTACATCAGCACGAACCCTGAGGTTAGTGTTCAGTGCTGATTTCGCACTTCATCACGATAAATGGATGAAATGTAGACTCTTAATCCTCTGTATATGTGTTTCTATATCAACATAAAGCATATATAACAAACACCTATGGGATTGGGCATGCCAATAGACCCTCGTCAGCGTACGCTTACAGTTCAACTGGGCCACCCCTAAGAATGCTTTCGTTAGCCTCAGACTGATACTTCTTGAAGTTGATTGCAAATTTTTTCGCGAGCTCTTTCACCTGGACGTCGTAGGCATCTGATCCCCATCCTGTCCTTTGGTTTAGCACCTCAGATGGCACTCCTTCGATCTCGGTGGGAAACATAAGATCGAATACTTGCATTTTATCATACTTGGCACTCTTTAGCGTGCCTTCATGTATGGCGTCCACTATTGTGCGCGTGTATTTGAGCGGAATGCGCCTTCCCTTTCCTGAGTCCATTGAACCTTGTATCCACCCGGTGTTCAGGAGCCAAATGTCAGTGTCGTGCCTTTGCAACTTTTGTTGAAGAAGTTTGGCATATACCATTGGATGCATTGCTAGGAACGGTTCGGCGTAGCACGCGGAGAACGTGGCTGTCGGTTTTGTGATTCCCACTTCTGTGCCTATCATTTTGCTTGTGTAACCGCTGACAAAGTGGTACATGGCCTGCTCGATGGATAGTTTGCTGACTGGTGGAATGACTCCAAATGCATCGCAAGTAAGGAATATAATGTTGGATGGGTGCTTGTCGACTAGAGCAGGTATGATGACGTTGGGTATGTGTGCCAGAGGATATGCGCATCTTGTATTCTCCGTTATTGAACAGTCCGAGTAGTCGACTTCATGCGTTATAGCATCATACACTACGTTTTCAACCACTGCTTCGAACCTTATAGCGTCGAATATTTCGGGTTCCTTTTCACGGCACAGGTCCTTGCACTTTGCATAGCATCCGCCTTCAATGTTAAAGACACCTTTCTCAGTCCAGACGTGTTCGTCATCTCCAATGAGCCTCCTCCTAGGATCAGCTGAAAGTGTTGTCTTTCCTGTCCCAGAAAGTCCGAAGAAGAGTGTTACGTCATCCTTAGGCCCTACGTTACAGGACGAATGAAGGGGCAATAAGTTCTTCAGCGGCATAAGATACATCATTAGTGTGAAGATTCCTTTTTTCATTTCACCAGCATACTCTGAACCCAGAATGACCATTTCCATGCGCTTGTAGTTTATGCATATCGAGGTAGAGCTCGTCACACCTGAATGTGGAATAAGAAAAGCGTTAGATCGATTTAGCAGAAAATCGTGTCACAGAGTAGGAAACTATGGGGAATAGTCACATGCTTAAAGTAAGCACAACATCGTGTCATTTCCTTCATGAAAAGGCACAATGCAATCCTCACAATGGTCACCAATATAACTGTGGGCATGTAAAATACTCGGTCGCACCGATCAATTTCGAATCAACGGGGTATAATACTTACCTTGAGTGTATCTATTGCATGGAAAGGCGCCTGCATTGTATAGGATGAAGTCTGGTTCGAATGTCTTAAGTTCGTCAGCATCCGGTTCAATAAGTAGATTCCTCATGAACAGGGCATGGTACGCCCGTGTGCTTACGACTCTGACTCGTATACGGTGCTCTGGGTCCCATCCAGCAAATGCATCTGTGATGTAGATCCGCTTTTGTAGGTTGATGTAATCGATGGCACGTTCACGGTTGATGGCATAGGAATTTTCCGAGAGCTCGATGTTGACGTCTCCCCACCATACGTCGTCCTTCGAAACTTCCTCCAATACAGTTCGTTTGTCCTTCGGCGATCGTCCTGTCTTCTCCCCTGAAGTGATTGAGTGTACAATATCTATATCACACCTGATTTGCAGCAGATGGCTCCCGTAGTGTTGAGGACGGTGTCTGGTTCATATAGCAATGCATGATGTGTTAGTATGGCGGCACTTGCATTTCTCCATAGTACAGGTACCTTGATTCCGTACTGTTGAATTGTTATGAGTATAATATTAAACAAACCTCACTTATCTCTCTTGAGCATTTTCTGATATAGGTATATCTCGGAGACAACTCGATAGCACCGTCTCTGTCCATGTTGCAAACGGTATGAGATGATATCAGTTTGTATGTGCCGTTTTTTATGGTATCAGTATGTCTACCGAGGTTTATCCTGCCTCAAGCTGTTATCGAAATTCGCATTCATCCCCAAGCTATTTGGGAACTTCTGATCAATATTGAGCGTTTGATTCTTTAACTTATTCGTGTGTGTTTAATTAGTGCCTTGTTTACTTCCCTTGGAAGTATGGTGTGCTTTCTAGAAATGGTGTGTGCCGATCCCGGCGTGCATGACAGCTTGGCATCAGCGTAAGGATTCTATTATAATGTGAGCTTGTGAGTGGCTTATCTGTGGCTGCTGAACTCCAAATGGGTGTAAAGTCCCTGGAAAATATTATACTATCGTAATGTACGAACTAGTACTGTTATTGCGTAACTAACTGCGTGCAGCAGTACGAGTACATTAATGATGCCACTATTTTTTCTACCTGCAGTAGAGTGATGTTGATATATTCGTGTGTGATTTTTAGGATTCGTTTAATGTATTAATGTGTCGCGAAGTTTGTTCTATTTTGGTCAAAGGTTGAGATCAATAATCGTACAGTAACGCTCATAAAAACGTACAAATAGCTCATAATTAGTGTACAACATTTGGATATAATCAAATGTGTACATAGTTAAGAGCCATGAAGTATCGATTTATCCGCCTTCTACGCGAGCTGTAACACGGCTGTGGGTAGGGATAATGCCATCGATAGCATAGGGAATACAATTACTCATCACATATTCTATGTCATTTTAGTATATATAGTTATGCTTCCCCAAGCTAAAATGGCTGATAGCGATGCTTCTACGTCGCTTCAGCGGCCGCTGAAACGTACCCTGCGTACATTTTGGCGAGCCTCTGGGCATTGCAACGTGAAGAAGATTACTCGAGAAGTGTATTATCGCACAGACATTGGTTGTGGCGTAGAAGGATGCGAAAGATGTCCTCGGTCATCCTCGCAAGGTGTGTTTTTTATTCTGTGCCATATCATATCTATTGTAGTTTCCCTTGACGCGGACAAACCGCTTCTAATTCTCACCGTCGACGTTTTGATGAAGCAGATGACTTTTTGTGAGCGGTGTCTAACGAATTGCGTGATTCCAGCTACGGTTTCTAACGAGGTTCGTCGTCGTAGCCTCACTATGTACGCTCGCATGAAGAAGTTGCTGCAATCGCCGACATCAAGTGCAAATGATATAACGCCTGGAGAATGTGAGAGTATGGGCGCAGTTACTGGGAGGAAGTATTTTCTTTTCTCCAACGAAAATTTCGTGGAGACATACATAGAGGATAATGGTAACGATAACATGCTGGATCGTGACAACGTTATGATTGAGAAATGCGCCACATGGTATAAGCAACATCATCCCAATATCCGTGTGATATTGCTGAAGAATAATCGTATGGTATCGGATGTGAGTGGTGGGAATGAGATGAACGCTGTACCTGGGGACACTGTTTCCGAAAGTGAGAAGTTATTGAATTCAGACTCCCAATCTTCAAGTAACGTATCTATGAGTAGCGGCGTCCGTCTTGTGGATGCTAATGATTCATCTTTTACAGAGATGACCGTTGGCGAATGGGCTGCCGAACTGAAGTCTTCCACAGATGATGTCTTCAACTACATTGTTGCTTCGCAGCCTGAGGACTCCACGTACATGGGTGACACGCTGTCCTTCGGTGGAAAGGATGTGCGCCATGCTATTTATCCACTTCATCTGTCGGACTCCGAAATGCGGGAAGGCATTGAAACGGGGAAATATTATAGCGGTGTGTTAAACATGTATTCAGGTTCATATCAACACGGATACGTATCGTGTGGAAAGGATGAATACAAGATTACCGGTTGCGAGAATCTGAATCGTGCTATTCATGGAGATAACGTGTGCATCGAGGTTATTGGGAATGTAGAGCGCATTGGTGAGGATGGTACAGTGATTGTCCCCGAGAAGAAATCCGAGGATAGGCCGATGGACCTTTCAGAGCTTCCAGAGAATCTTGTGGGTAAGGATTCTGATGATGCCAATGTGCTGGATTATACAAGGGAAGATACTCCTGTTCAGTGTCTTAAGAAGGAATGCAGAGTCGTGGGTATTTTGCAACGGAACTGGCGAGAGTATTGTGGCAGTCTCATGCCGATTGATGAAGCTGTCGATATATGTGGCAGCCATAGCTCTGTGCAGCGTCTGTTCGTTCCCGTTGACGCACGCATTCCTTTTATATATATTGACACTAGAAAATCGCGTGAGCTTGATAAAAAGCGCATTGTGGTTGCTATTGATAGTTGGAGTCGTTTCTCGTTGAAACCTAGCGGCCACTTGATCCAGGTATTGGGTGATGTCGAGGACCTGGAGACCGAGAGTGCAGTGATTTTGAAGGAACACGACGTTATAACTCGGGACTTTCCCCTGAATGCATACAGAGAGCTTCCTTCTGACGACTGGGTGCCTAGTGAGGATGAGATCTCCCGGCGGATGGATTTCAGGAAGCAGCTGGTATTTTCGGTGGACCCCCCTAACTGTAAAGACATTGATGATGCCCTTGGCTACCGCGAGCTGGATAACGGGCACATTGAAGTATCGGTTCATATCGCAGACGTGACTCACTTCGTTAAGCCGAATAGCAACCTTGACCGAGAGGCTGCGCAGCGTTGCACTACGGTCTACCTTGTCGATCGTCGCACGGATATGCTTCCTTCTCTGCTCACTACTAACCTTTGTTCTCTTGTCGCCAATCAGGACCGCTTATGTTTTTCCGTCGTATGGGAAATCGATGAGAACAACGTGATATGCAATACTCGTTTCGGAAAGGGTATAATACGCAGCGCTCGTGCGTTCACTTACCTCGAGGCACAAACGCTTCTCGACAAAAACGGCAGGTACGTGTAGTACACATTTTCGGTGGTTTATACGCCTTCAGTGATGAAATATCGTGTGCGCTCCGGGGTCTGAATCGTCTGGCTAAGTGTTTGCGTGCAAAGCGCTTTGAGCGGGGTGCTGTGGAACTGGAGTCTCCCGACGTAAAGTTCGAGTACGATTTGACCGACATCAGAAGCATGGAGAAGTACATCTTGTACGACACCAACCGTATGGTTGAGGAGCTTATGTTATTAGCTAATATCAGTGTGGCTGGCAAGATTTTCGAACGTTTTCCCGCAGGTTCTCTTTTACGACGCCATCCGCCTCCGGTAGAGGAGCGGATGAAGGCCCTGCAGCGTTCGCTTTCGCAGCAGAGGTTGGATTTCGAGTGGGTTTGGTGTGTTGGATCGTGTCATTTATCTCAGGTTTGGCAACTCGCGTGACCTGAACACTTCATTGAAGCGCATCGTTGAGGACAGTGACCCGATGTTCGGAAGTGCTGTGCGAATTCTGACTACTCGTTGTATGAGTCAAGCAATATACTGCAACTCTGGTGACTACAATACTGAGGAATATCGGCACTATGGCCTTTGCACGGAGCTGTACACTCATTTCACCTCTCCGATTCGTCGGTACGCAGACGTGATAGTTCACCGCATGCTTGCAGCTGCGCTTGACATCGAACCTATGGATACGAACTTTTTTCGTGACGTAAGTTGTTCCCCGTCACCCGATCAGACTGTTCAGTTGTCGGCCCAATGCGATGTACTAAACCGTCGCAACCGTAACGCCAAGTGGTGCGGACGTGAATCTGTAAAACTTTTTGCGTATCTCTTCATGAAGAAGCATGTATGTTGTATCGCCTCTCACCCGAAAATCACGCGCAGGGCAAAACCACTTCCGCCGCCACAGTTGTGGGCGCTAACGAGAAGAAGCTTTGTCTGCTTTCGCATCAGTTCGGGATCGAAGCTACAGCCGAAGTCGACGTCGCTGAGTACAATCCTGAAACTCAGAGTGTAAGCCTTCGCAGCGGGCGCTGTATAAAGTTGTTTGACCACGTGACAATACAACTGGACGCGAACCAAAAGCACTTCAGGTATAACATCACAGCGGAACTGGTGTGAATAATGCGTCACATATATAGGTAAATATACTACATGCATTGAAACAGCAATGGTTATCAGTGTTAGCTATAAACCAACGTGAATCCGACCGCTGACAGCCCACATCGCACAAGGCGACACAGGCTTGTTCGGTCGACACAACCAAGTAAGACCACGTCATTAGGGCACCCGTATGAATACCAGTTGTATGGTTGAGATACAATTTGTGTAAAAGTACGAAGTTGACATGCCATCCAGTCAATCACTTTAGTGCAGCGTACATTAGAAACTCGAATGGGCAGTAGCCACTGATGCACGACACATGAGCCATGGTGTATTTCCAAGAATGCAATCTCACGTAATTATCTTTCATGCAGTCGTCCAAATGAACGGTGTGTACCTTTCATGATCACATACGTAAACCTTCCTACTTTATCAATATGGAGCATACCTCTGATAGGAGCCGTAGTAGGGCTGTTGCGGGTATGGTTGAGCACCTCCCATAGGCGGTTGCTGGAATGTCTGGTAGGCTGGTGTAGGAGCTCTTGCAGATACGGCTCCCATTGACATAGATGTGGCGCCTGCCCCGGACGACCCCGCGGAGGACTCCTCACCTTTTTTAAGAGAAACCTTGAGCCTCTTACCGAGTACTGTGAAGCCGTTCAAATGCTGAATGGCCTGGGCAGCAGAGTCCGTATTATCATAAGAAACGAACGCATATCCCTTGTGCTTCCCCGTAACCTTATCCGAGGCAATCCTGGAGCTGACGACTTTGCCGTATTGCGAGAAGGTGCGTATGAGATCATACTGTGTCCACTCGTTAGGTATGTGGAAGATGAATAAATTGGCTCCCGGGGGTCCACCTGGGGGCTGTGTGTTTCCTCCCATAGCGTCGAACTCCGGAGGCCTTTCCCACTGTGTGAGGCCCGTCTGTTCGTTATAAAAGTACGGCTTGCCCTCGGGCGAAATGTACTCTCGCCATATTCCAATCTGTCTTACCTGGCTTGGTGTGGGTATCGGATATGGTGGCTGCACCACTGGCATACGTGCAGCAGCGGCAGCAACGGCCATGCTGGGGTGTATCATGGTATTTTGCTGTTTGTTTGCTTTTGATTCCGCAAATCTCACCTCAACGGGGCGAATGCATCCCTCTAGTTGTTTATTGCTGTCAATTGAGCGAATTGCAAATATAGCCTGCTCCTTGTATGCCATTTTCACAAAGGCGCAACCCTTTCCCATCCCATTCTGGTCCTTCATAATGAAGACATCTTCCACAGTACCGTATTCCTCAAATAGGTCGCGAATAAATGCTTCATCAGCGCTTTTTGGAATGCTGCCAACGAAGAGTTTTGCGTCGTTTGTACCTGGTTCCCCTACCAGTGATGTGAATCCGAGCCTTTCGGTCTCCCCTGCGGCGTACTTGACGAGCACGGCGCCAAGAGCGTTGTCCACTACACAAACGTTGTTGAGGCTCTTGATGGCCGCATCGGCCTGCGATATAGACACCATGCGAACAAAAGCGCAGCACTTGTGGGTGTTGTTTGCCTTGTCACGAATAACTGCGACATCCTTAACCTCGCCGAATTCCTCGAACATTTTTCTAATTTCTGGCTCCTCATACGTCTTCGGAATACGAGCGATGAAAAGTTTGATTTCTACCGGCGGAGCCGGAGCGCAGGGATACATATTGCTGTTGTCTGATGCGTTAGAATCGGACATATTGCCTGATAATTTTATCACCACTTATTTCCAAATCATAACATCCAGTGATGGTGTGACCGCCTATGTGGTTCAGCTTCAGGTGTCACGAGCCAGATAATCGTTTGGACACTTGCGCGGATGGGGTCTTTGCCTAGTATCGCCACACATGCCAAAAGACGGCGTTATAGCATAAGAAGCTTCATTTGTGATATGTACTATAGGAAACGTATGTGGTAAATATGCTTTTAATATGGCCGCTGGCTCGATGAATATATAGAAGAATTTTCTCTCGTCATGGTGTATCCCACCTCACACCCTAATCCATCTTTTGGTTCGAAATTGATAGTTTTTCGAAATGCTCCGGCAATACTAAGTATATTCGTGTTGTAATCATGATTACTGTATTGTGAGTGTTGTGTGTACAGGTGGAAGGTTGTGTCTGGGCCACAAAAGAATTACGGCATCCTAGGTCAATAGACATCATGAAATATCCGACATGAGCAAACAGAATTGAACCCTTGCAATTCTAAGGGGGTAGCCATTGCTGTCTTTTGTTATTAACGTGAACCTGCTCATAATGCGTTTTCAATCATCGCACAACAGATATATGCTTTGAACAGGTCCTAAGCTTGGCAGAGCATATATTATCCATATCTCTAGAGTCGCTTATATTATTTCGGAATTTATCAGTTCTGATCTGGTTTCTCTGTACAACAGCATTAGTGCGTAGGATGTTAATCTCCATGTCTATAATTTGTAAGCATCTGCTACAGCGCATTACAACCCTTGGTGTTGCTTCTTTGTGCTGCCTTTCATGTGAAAACTGTTTTTATACTGTGCGTTGTAGCACGTCTCCCCCATCAGGTGAACGCTTATCGTGTAATTACAATGCTCCGAAGATCTCACGATAAATTTGTACGCAATGATATCTATGATTTAGTCTCTAACGTGCAAATGATAATTGCTAATGGCTCATCTAGGCGCAAGTTCGCCGTGATCGAGCCGTCGTAGCAGCCGTGCTTTGAGATAGCTATTAGAACAACTAGTTCACCCTGTGTAGAGTATCCATTCAAACCTATATGTCTCAGGTATATATTGAATATCATATTCAGAAAGGTGTAGCGGGGCAGTTTCGTCAGTCCATGGTTACGAAGAATCCAATAGCGACGCTCATATAGTTCGTCCTAGCCGTTCTGTGAGAAATCTGTTGAGTTGGTATCAAGGGTTTGGGGAACATCGATGTGTGTGCATCTATATCATGGTTTGGGAGAGATTGCCGTTTATTTCTCGATTTATCCAGAGAGAAGGTGTGTGTCTACGCCCAGCCTAAGTGTGCATTGGGAAAGCTTTTGTGCGGTATATACTCAGTATAACTGTTACTACCGTATTTTATGATGTATTCTATGGCTGCGTTCTCGGCAATATTCTATGATTTCCCCTAGTTGTAACTGAGGTCGTTGTTTGTCGCTTTAACAACAAACATCGAAGCAACTATATCGGGGAAGTGCTTATCTGGGATATTGTCGCATCAATATATCAGCTTTCCAAGCGTTTCACGTTGTTGAAGTCGTTTCCTACTTTTCGCTGATTGCTTTGGGGTCGTCTGAGGTCTGGGCGTAGATCATTGGTGACAAACATATGATTTATGGTATATCACACTATCACATTTTTCACCGTGGGATAAAGAAGAAGTTCGGAGGGGTGGTATCGACTAGTGTTATTCCGAGAAGTGGAGAGGTACATTTAATGCGTGGTTCATTTAGTAGTGGCTCACTTAAAAACGGGATCAGCGGTAGTCACCCTAACGGTCACATTTCTTCTTTGTTCAAACGTGAATGGGTTAGAGTTTGCAATAGCATTCTTATTGATCGGATAAATGCGATGTCGGGGGATGTTCTTAGTGCAACCTTGGGTGTTGCGGGGTCTGGTGCCGCCATGAAAGGCATGACTAATGTTGAATGTGTGCGAAGGGATAGCTGTATTAGTATGGATGATAATGAGCCTCATCAGTGTAGGGAATTAACCCAATTTGCTCAATCTAGCAGCAATGGCATGACTGCAGAGCCACCGTCGGTTAGTCCTGCCGAAGAAGCCTCTGCTGCTCTCAATGCCCTGGATGTTTCTTCCATTTCGGCCATGACGCTAGACGCCGAAGCATTCGGCTCTTTACATTCAGAGATGGACGCGCTCCACGTTGGGACACCATCGGGACGCTACAAAGATCATGCAGATTCCTACAGTGAGAGTCTTATTGAACGTCACTGGTCTCCTAATCTCAAACAAAGAGAGTTATATAAGTTGGAAGGTCGATTTAGGTTTAAGCCTTTCAAGGTCATGAGCTTTAACAGCTTGGCGCGCAGTCTTGTGGACAACAAATATGTGCACAACAACCGTGAGGTGATGTCCTGGAATAGTCGCAAATTTGCGATCCTGGATGTCATTAGTCAAGCTAAGGCTGATGTGGTGTGTCTGCAAGAAATTGATCAAACTGAATATGAGAGCTTCTTTTTGAGCGAATTTCAGCGTTTGGGGTATGGTTCCGTTTACAAGAAGAAGAAATCGCCTAAACTTGACGGCGTGTGTATTCTGTACCAAGAGGATCGCTTCGATGTCCTTTTCCACAAGGAAGTTGAGTTATCTGTGAATGATGCCGACTATGACCGTTTACAAGTGGCCATAATTATGGCTCTGCTTGACAAGAGTACGCAGGGCGAGGGTGATTTAGAGCGTCCTGTTAAAGATATTTATATAGTAGCTAACACTCATCTGTTATTCAACAAGAATCGTGGTGATGTTAAGTTTGCTCAGTTGTGTGCAATATTGTCAGCGATCAAGGATGTGGAAAACAGCTGCATCCATCACTTGGGCAGTGATGCTTCCGATCATCCCAAGCCTGCGATAATAATGTGTGGGGACTTCAACTTCACACCTCAGAGTCTGCTTTATCATTTTTTGAGCAACGGTTACGTGGTTCTGCGGAACTGCAACGCCAAACTTATATCTGGGCAGTATCTCATGTATGACAGGCTGTACAAGACTGAACAAGCGGCCTACAGCAAGTCGGGTATCACTATTGGTGATTTTGAAGGTAATTATATATCTGAAATTTATGGTACTGGGGGAAATGGTGATTGGGTTGAGCCGCTGTGCAAGACCCCTTGTGTCGAGCTCTTCACAAGGATGCCAGACTGGATACGTCGTGACAGTAAGATGCATGACGTTATTCCCCACTACCTGGGGGTGTTAAACGATTGCGGCCGGGGCGAAGGCAGTGCAGAAGGGAGCACGCCGATTAGAAAGGTGGAAAATACATTGGAAGAACTTAGCAGCAACACGAATGACCTGCTGTTCTGCCCTTTTAACTTCAGAAGTGCATACAGTATCGTTAACCCCGGTTCCCAATGTTCCAACGAGCCTGCTTTCACTGCCTTCCACGGCTGGCAGCGTGGTTGTGTGGACTATATCTGGTACGCTAAGGATGAGTTGGATGTTGAATCCATTTATGAGCTGCCTGACTATGGTGATGTGAAGGCCCGTGGCAACCTGCCAAACAAGGGCTGGCCTTCTTCTGATCACTTTAGCCTGACTTGTAGGTTTGTGAGGCGGGCATGTTAACCATGCCAACGTTTTACAAGTATAATATCATTAGTAGTTTTTGCATGTGTTTTACGTAGATGCCTGGGATACATCTGGGTGTTATCATTGCATCGACCGTACCCTGTGGTACCATATCTCATTACCTATGGCTATTTCTGTGTAGCCTTGTTGAGTAACTCGTTTTGAAGCCTGACCAGGTGCTGAGATATGGCTGCTTCTAGTGCCACTGTGTGAGAAAATGATGCTGTGTTTCCCGCTTTCACTTCAAGATTCCTGAAGTATGCCATATATCTGGTGTAGAACGGCGGCAGCTTGTCCGTCACTTCATGCATTTCCTGTGATACATTTGTAACATTTTCGAATAGCTTCGCTGCAGCTTGTGCCATGGTTTCCAGCTTTTCTGCATCCAAACGCCTGCTTTCAGGGCCAGATAACCCCTCATCTGCCTGGCGCAACTGGCAAGCATCGAGTATTTCCGACTGCTTCCGTAGTATGTCGGCGATCGTTTCTCCAAAATGTTCGAAGGTTTTTTCTGGCGGCGGCAAAGACTCTTCTAGCCCTTGGTGTATATCAGTCAGTGCAGTCAGCACGGTCCTAATGATATCACCATCTACAACTGACAGGTCCATCCGAGGCGGCATGGCTTGCGCATCAGGACTGGTCTGTACCATATTTTCCGCTGTCTGAGTGTCCACTTCCAGTGTTGCGCCATCTTCTATCAAAAGAGTTTGGCTGTCGGAAGTTTGATCAGTTGTAGACATGGTTGGCGGTGCAATTTGCGATAGTGTAGGTCTGGGTAAAGGCAGTTGGCCGGCAGCCATATGTGGAGAAGGAGGATGATCAGGTGGGTCCACTGCCACCTGTTTTGCCGAATGGTCTACAAACGGCGTAGCATTGTCTGTTCTACGTTGCGGTGGTCCCATTTGTGTTAACTTCAGTGCCATTTGTGTAATGGCTTCCGTTGATGTTTTCATGGCATCTTTGTCCCCTTCGCTGTGTTGAAGGTTTTGTGGTTGCGATGGATCCATTGTTGATGATGATTCCTGGGCTTCCTGCCTTTCAATTTTTCGCTTAGCGATGATGGCCTATTCATGCCATGGTGAGTGTATTGTCAATTATAGATAGCTTCCACGCGAATCTGACGCTAAGCCAAAGAATATCGTCGAATGTGTAATTATTAATATCCGCAATGGTGAAGAAGTTCCATTCGGTGGACTAATCTGGCTATGTGTATGACCCCTTACAACTAACATTCTACGTATTAGCGTTACTTTACCGTTTGTGTTTACTTATAATTTTAGTGTTATGTGGTTCCTAAGTCTCCGGTTTTTCTTCATCTGCCATATTTTAGCGCATTCTTCCGACGTCGTCTAAGGGTGTCAAGGTACTCCTCAACCAGCCCTTCGGAATCCTCTCCTAAAGAATCGGAGCATGACTCAGTCGTTGTGTATCCAGATTCTACAAATAATTCATCTGGTGCATTGCCTACATACCGTATGAGTATGTGCTATCACTGTGGTCTCCGAATAGCTCGACAAAATCGTCGAGTGAGTATCCGTTTCCTCTGTACACTGTGCAAAATGATATGTTGTGGGCATGGTTTTAACCTTCAGTATCTGAATCATCTGTCTCGTCATCCACCGGGCACATATTTGGGTATACTACTCTTGGAGTGAGTATCTTCCTTATCTGATACATTTCCTTGAGCATAGCTTGTGCAGGCTGTTGATAGCTGTCTGCATTGTTAACATTCTGATAGTTAAAAACCTGAGCAACGCACGTATCCAGGTGGTGGCTGAGTATACGCCTGCAATCTGTCGCATCCGGTTAGATTTTAAGCACAAAGGCCTTACCCATTTAATTGTGGAAGATGCCACTTTGTAGATGGTCATATTATTAACTCCATACGGTTCTAGTTGTAGCCACTGAGTACAAACTTTGTATGATAGCGAATCCAAGGCGCCTGCTGATGCAATCGCTGTGGTTGGTGTGGAGAATGATTAGGCATAGACCTACTCAACACTATGCGAGGGCGCGCCCATGATGTCGCTTCAAAGAGTGTCATGGCAATTCCGATTATGACATAAAGCGAGTAGACAAATATCACCTTGAAGTTGTGTACGAAATCTGAGCGTCGTTATGACCTGTGGCTGGATAGTGCACCCTACATACCGAATATCTTGCGTTGATAAGATGTTATGATCTCCAGTATGTTGAATACATCATGCACGTCGTCACGCAATGAGTCCATCCACGTTGTCAATCTACGGACTGATGAGATAAATAATGGTTTAACTTAATGAGGCCCTATGTAACGACATCATCCCTTTTAACCGAGGAGCTTTATCCGTGTATACAACCCATCGTTAGAACCCTAATATTGTAACTTGATGAGCTTAACTCATATGATCTAACATAACTGGCCCACCGACTAGTTATGCTTGTCAGTCGTGAATTTTCAATGAGTGACTCACAGCCGATAGATAGTTTACCAGTTATGCGGTGGAAAACGTACTTATTTGCCTTCTGTATATTCTCATCTTGACTTTTTTGGACCTTTTTAAGAAATGACTCGATTATTTGTTGCGAATTTATCAGTTTAATAGCCGCCTCTCCTAGTCTATTAATCTGGGAACATTGTATAGCTTTTATTAGTCTTACGTTAACTTCTGTCCTGCGGTTCCATTCTCCAGACTGAAGGTAGAAGCATATGTCATCTGTTGATGATAATAAAGTGTCAGATCACACTAAAGCTCACCTATGTGGTTAAGGTCTGCGTGGTACATCTGGAAAGCCGATTCTGACATGATGAGTGGATTGGTGCATTGCGCAACGATTTCTGCCTTGAGTTTTTCGCATTCATTGTTGTAATAGTTTTCCCTGCAAGGGTTGGTTTCGTATTTTTCGGTGAATATCCCGAGTTTTTTCTCGTCTATGGCGGTTGGGTTCAGAAGGCATCCGTGATGGGCGAGTGGGAATGCCCTCCCGGATCGTATGAAGTGGCATTTAGTCTTTGCTAGTGCGATTAGGGATCTGGAAACTTCGCCCTTTACATCACATTTGTCAATATCGAGTGCGTTAACCTGTTTAAGCACGTACTGCCAACAGCCACCCTCCGCTAGAACCCGTTGCTGCCAACTCGCATTGGATATTTCCGCAACATCATCGTCTATATCGTACGTTGACTTGGAATCTGAATACATACTGATAATGAATACCACATTATATTTGCACCTGTTTGTTGCAGCTGATTGAGACAGGTGAATGACCCGGTCTCCGTGTCGCCATGCCCCGTGCTGTTGGAGATTTGGGACGGACTGGAATCTCGCTGATGACGTATTATGCACTCATCCTCGCGTTCCTGCACTTCCTTGAGGATTGCTTCGTACGTTGATTTCCCTCGATTAAATGTGTTTTTTGCAGAGGCATACCACGTCCGATAGTCAACGGTCTCTGCTGGCAGTGGGCTGTGTAAATTACGAAGCATGAGAATTAATATGCCAAGTTTGATCATAGCATCTGCCGTGTATGTGAATTCATATGTGTTGGTGCCGAAATTGCGCTACATGGATTCTATTTGAAAGAGGCACGTGGCACAGCAGCTCTCAGTACTTCTATATTTTCCTCCGCAGATTTTATGACTGGATTAATATTACTGTGAATGCAGGGATAGCAATGTAAAAGGAGCAGCTTTTGGAACAGATATTTCGGAATGTATTGTGAAGTAATGCAAATCCATTAGTATCTATAACATATTGCCTAGCTGCGCAGTGGCACAAATATAAGGCCAATAGGTTGCACAAACAGGTTTGCCTGCCAATCCCTGAGATGTTAATATTTACATCTTACAACGTATTCAACTTCTTGGACATAATAACACAGCTGAGGCATATAGACGAACTGTCCACCTGTGTATTCACGCAGGAATACATCTCTGTTCCATATAATAGTGAGCAACGAGCTACATTGATTGAGAGGAAGGAGACAGTCAAGGTCTAATTTGTTCAGCAGACGGCGGTATTTAAGGGTATGTAAAATTTTTCGTATTCACATGAATACTGCTGCATTTCTCGTAGTGAATACGCACGGCACTCATGCATGACGTTAGAAAAATTATGTTTAGCACGGTAAAAATGCTGCACCGCAACTATTTTGTATGAGTCTGGAGGAACAAAATCCCATTTAACACTGTTATCTATCTGGACATAAGTGTCTCCACGGCAGAATACATCTGATATGCTACGACGAGAATTATATGAAATGCAGTTTGTTATTGATTTGGGTACTCCCGGTCATTATGGTCCAGTGTGCCACTTGCTAGGTGTAGTGTGTAGCCCACGTCCACTAACACTCCGCCTTCACATGGTGCATGTATGTTTCCAAAGATCACAACCAATTAAATGCAATTTAAAATACATTTTAAACTGCACTTCAACTAATCAAAATGGAGGCTGTGACGAAGGATGAGCTGTCGACCGTCAACAGCCTTAAGCGTCAGAGCACGGAACTTCAGGCTTTTGATACGAGCAACAACGTGCACTCGGTAAGTTTTGTTTCACACATTACGACCTTTTTTAATGCTGCTGCTTTATTTCCTTACAGGGATTCCAAATTTGGACCGATGTTGCACCAAGTGTCAAGAAGGATCCTTCCTTGTTGTTCGTAAAATGCCTTGTACATGCTGGTTCTAACCGTCAGACCCTGCAGTGTACGCAGATAGAGCCTGCACTGCCCGAAGAAGAGGTATGTGCGATATTCTTGAAGTGTCATGTCCCATTTGCAGAACAACATCTTTGAGGTGCCTGTTTCCAATGCGTGGAACACTAACTCCCAGATCGATCCTTTGACCTACGGTGATATCGGTATGCTTCCGCACACTAACATTCCTTCTGTGCTCGACTATATTCGCCAGAGGTTTATGAAGAACCAAATTTATAGCACAGCTGATCCGCTTTTGGTTGCTATTAACCCGTTCAAAAACCTCGGTAACGCTACAGATGCTGTGATCCAAGAGTACAAGAATGCTCCTGATTCCTTGAAACTTGATCCTCACGTTTTCCGCACTGCGAGATATGCATTGGAGAACATGTATGATTACAAACATTCCCAGACAATTATTGTGTCTGGAGAATCCGGCGCCGGCAAAACCGAAGCGACCAAGCAGATGATGAGATATTTTGCCTTCGTATCCGATGGTATGACCAGCTCTGCCATTCAGACAGCTGTCATGGCCGCTAACCCTGTGTTGGAGGCCTTCGGTAACGCCAAGACCATCCGTAACAACAATTCCTCGCGTTTCGGTCGTTTCATGCAGCTTGATGTGGCTGAGGAAGGCGGTATTCGTCATGGTTCGATTGTGGCTTTCCTTCTTGAGAAGTCTCGTATCGTCACCCAGGAACCAGAGGAGCGTTCGTACCACATCTTCTACCAACTGTTGAAGGGTGCCACTAGCGATATGAAGAAGAAGTACAAGCTGAGGAATTTGACTGATTATAAGTTTTTGAATCCCAAGTGTCTGGATGTCTCTTCCATTGACGATGTTGCCGACTTCAAGGATGTTTGTTCTTCATTCAATAACATGAACCTATCCGACGAACAGATTAGCACGATTTTCTCCTTATTGTCTGGTATTCTTTTGATGGGTAACGTCGAGTTTACGGCAACCTCTATCGATGGTATCGATGACGCCGCCATGATTACGAACAAGAGCGTGTTCGAGGAAGCCTGTGGTTTGCTTTTCCTTGACCCACGAGCGGTTGAGACCGAATTTACAGTTAAGATAACCAGTGCTGGTACTACCCAGATTCGCGGCCCAAGGAAGGTCAACGATGCTGAGGTTCTTAAATGCAGCCTCTGCAAGGCAATGTACGAGAAGCTCTTTATGTGGCTGATTCGCAACTTGAACAGTTCCATTGAACCTAGTGATGGGTTCAAGAACTTTATTGGAATGCTTGACATTTTCGGTTTCGAGGTGTTCAAGAATAACTCGCTCGAGCAGTTGTTCATCAACATCACTAACGAGATGCTTCAGACCAATTTCGTAGATATTGTGTTCAAGAAGGAGGCCGCGCTTTACAAGGAAGAAGGGATTGCGTGCCCCGAACTCAATTACACTAGCAACGCTCCTATAATCGATCTTTTGTGTGCAAAGGGCAAGTCGGTTCTTTCCCTGCTTGAGGACCAGTGTCTTGCTCCCGGTGGCACTGACGAGAATCTGGTGACCGCCTGCAACAACCAGCTGAAGGGCAACAGTCACTTCTCTCCCGCAAAGGTTACTGGCAAGCTCAATTTCACCATCGTGCACACGATTGGTACCATTCAGTACAATGCCGGCTCCTTCATTTTCAAGAACAAGGACGTTTTGACTGCTGAATTGGTTGAGTGTGTCAACGCTTCCACCAACCCCGTTGTAAAGGCACTGTTCGAGAACGTTGTCGTTAGCAAGGGCAAATTGGCTAAGGGTCAGTTGATAGGTTCCCAGTTCATGAGTCAATTGGACGCTTTGATGAAGCTTATCAACAGCACTGACTCGCACTTCATCCGCTGTGTGAAACCTAACGACTCAAAGCAGCCCCTTGAATTCAGCAGTGTGAAGGTCATCATTCAGCTTCACGCCCTGAGCATCATTGAGGCCCTTCAGTTGAGGCAGCTGGGTTACTCCTACCGTAGGCCGTACGAGGCATTCGTTGAGCAGTACAAGTATATTGATCTCGGCATCTCCAACAACAAAAGTCTGGACCCTAAGACCGCTGGCCGTATGCTTCTGGAAGCCGCTGGTGTGAAGAAGGAATTTTACGGCTTGGGTAAGACCATGATGTTCCTGACCCAGAAGACTGCGAAGGACCTGACCGCCCTGCAGCGTCAGCGTTTGAGCATTTGGGAGCCGATTACTGCTATGCTCGACGCCTGGCTGATGAGGCAGGAAGCTAAGAAGCAGTTACAGTCGTCTGTTGAAGACATCGTGCGCTTGCAGGCCCACCTCCGTCGCCTTATTGTAGATAGAAAGGTTACCCCTTCCCCCGACCAAATTACCGTCGTTTAGGGGTATTAGTTATCATGCAAAAATGCAAACACGAAATATAAATATTTTAATATGTCCTTAAAGTCCTTTGGTTCCGTTAGTGCCTTTCGGCTGTTCTACGATGATGTCGTTGAGGATGTGCGTAATACTCTCAGATCGCGTCTGGGCTGCGAGGTGTGTTTATTCTTCGCATCTTTACAGTTTGTAGGCTGTACCAATAACGGAACTCCAACGGGAGATAGGCCGTTTGTGGAAAGATTCTTCCAAGCAGGAGGTACGTGTGCGTGGCTGTGAATAGGTATTATCATTGATCAAGCCATTCCTCTGAGCTATATAAGACTAGGGTGTGCTACAATTGTACGAATGCTAATGTCGTTTTATATATGGCGAGTAATTAACTCCCCGTTCTTAGTTTTCCCCGAGAAGCACCTTTGCCATTAGACACTCGTTAAACTAAGTTTTATCCGCAGGAGTATCGCCAGAAAGCTGAGTTACTGCGCCAATCGCTACCAGTCAAGCCGCGTTCTGAAAGCCTACAGTCTGATTTGACGTTGCCCCTGCACAAGCTACGACGAATCCTGGACCTAGACGACGATGGACCGCGTGTGACCAAGGACACCTTACGAGCACTGGGAACGGCTACGGTAGGCGATGAAAAGTTATCAACCATCACTTACAGAGCATCTTCCTCACCCATATAGCCAGCAGAGTGCATAAACATATCGTGGAGGGTGAACTAAGTTACCCCGCTAAGCCAGATCACATTTGTAAGTGTGGATATAACTAGATGTATGACGTACACCCACCTATCATTCGATAGGAAGTGTAAGTATAATGATTTTTGATTCCCTGTTGACGTTATAAAGCCGTTTTATGACATTTTTTTTAATCATTCGCAGACCATGTGATCAATGACCCACGCTACTTGATGTACCAATTTCTCGCATGTTGTCCGGAGCATTTGGCTCCACAACAATCTGCTATTGACGATATAGAACAGACATATCACAGCGATATATCATCCATACAGCCAACAGAAGCACCAGTTGAAGGCATGCCTTCGGCCCAGGTAGAGCCTCAGCTCCCTACCGACGAGAAGCTCGCAAAGAAGCGCTCTCGTTCTATTCTAAGCTACTTTGGTAGCAAAAACGGTGTGTAAGATTATTATGTTATATCCCCATCGCCGGGTGGCTTCTCTTGCCCCATGTGGTTGCCGCGTCCTGGGTTGCATTTTTGTGGAAGCAATCGTTCATTTCTATATAGCTGACTTATCCATCTTATTAGGTCTTATTGGTTTTTTCAGTTTGACCAAACTCGAGGCAATATGGGCCGTATGTATGGAAAGGGCAAGGGTATCTCGTCCTCGAGTATCCCGTACAGGCGCAAGCCTGCTTCCTGGGTTAAGACCAAGCCTTATGACTTGGAGGAGCAGATTGTTAAATTTGCCAAGAAGGGTATGACCCCTTCGCAGATCGGTGTGGCGCTTCGTGATTCCAATGCTGTACCTTTGGTAAAGGCCATCACCAACAACAAGATCTTGAGGATATTGAGGAACCATGGTATGTGTTGTATTTTCGTATAAATATATGGTATATAGGATGGGCTCCTGATATTCCCGAAGATCTTTACTTTTTGGTTAAGAAGGCCGTGGTCATGAGGAAGCACATGGAGCACAACCTCAACGACAAGGACTCCAAGTTCCGCCTCATTCTTCTCGAGTCTAGGATTCACAGGCTCGCCCGGTACTGCAAGAAGAAGCGTCGTCTGCCAGCCAACTGGAAGTACAAGTCCGAGACTGCCAGTGCTCTGTTGGGTTAGACGTGAACTTGGTTTAATTATCTCGCAATACTATGTGAATACATGTGGTGTATAGTCGTTCGATTAGGAATAATGTTCATAGCCTGTTGCTATATAAGCTACAATTTAATCTGAATCCCAGGTGGTTCAGTCGGTCCAGCATCTGACACCGGTCAGCAGGCCCATTCATGGTAGCATGCACAGGACAACGATGTAACTATGGTAGCCTCTGGCACATTCATAGTTGCGGACTAGGTAGATCGGTAAATATTAGGTATACTATTTTCAATAAGTTCGTTGCGGTTGGGGGTGCATTGGCCACCCGTTTACATGTCGGTCCTATTGTGAGTGACGCCACTAGTCATCGCTTCTTAAATATTTGAATAACATCCTCGTCATGGAGTTTGTGTTTAAGTCCAACGTGCTGCGGGTTGTGCTTTACACTGGATCCCCAAACAAGGGCAAACTTAAATTCGTCGAGCATTTTTCTGTGGATCATCTCGACCGCTGAAGCCACACAGCCGTCCCCTCTCTGGGGAGTCATAATGATCGGTTCTCCAAAATTTGGCACTTCCCCCTTGTTCTTTGTGTATATACGCATTAGATCCAGCTCGTCCCACATTCTCTCCTTCAACAGCTCGAGGTTCCACCCCTTGGAGCTGCTAACGACTACGCTGTTAGGCCTGTAGCATATAATGATTCCGTGCTACTATATACACCAACCTTTTGGCAATTTCCTCGATTTCTGGCAGCGATAGCATGTCCACCTTGTTATAGACGTATATGCACTTGCAGTATTTACAGTTTCCACGGACTACATCGATAAGGTCGTCTACAGTTGCATCCTCTCGTATGATAATGTCGGCATGGAATATTTTATATTCGTGAAGAACCGAGTAAACAACACGTTCGTTTAAATGGGTCACTGGTACCAGGTTGTTGATGTTGAGCCCTCCTGACTTCTTCTGCTTGAAGGATATCTTCGGAGGGTGCCTGTTAATGCGGATGTTGGCATTCTCGAGTTCTCGTTCGAGTTTTCGTTTTTGAGAATCATCCTTGGTGGCATCAAGGATCATGAGTACAAGATCGCAGCTGTTGGCAATGGCAATTACCTGCCTGCCCCGGCCTCTGCCCTCTGAAGCACCATCCAGGATTCCTGGTAGATCGAGCAGCTGTATCTTGGCAGCCTTATATGTCAGTATACCCGGGACGCACGTCAGCGTGGTGAATTCGTACTCCGCGGTAGCTGAGTTCATGTTTGTGAGGGCGTTTGACAGGGTCGACTTTCCCACCGATGGGAATCCGATAAGACATACACGTGCATCTCCGTATTTTGAGACTTCGAAAGCTTCACCCTTGCCACCCCCCATGGGACGTGCCTCGACAAGCTGAGCTCGATATTTGGCCAGCTTAGCCTTTAACTGCCCAAGATGGTACTCGGTTGCTTTGTTCTTCTGCGTCCTGGCCATTTCGGCCTCGATTTCCCTAATCTTCTCGATTACCCCCATTTTGTGCACGTAATATGATTTTGTGTTGAATTAGGTCCTGCTGTATGGCAGCAACTAAACCCTGCACAGAAGTAAATCTGGCTTCTGTGCGTAAGAATCCTTCGATTGATATAGACAGAGTCTGTCCCAGCAGTGGGTTTTGGAATGTGTGATATATGTAAGGTTCCACCGAATATGAATCGTCGTCGAAATGCGGATTGAATCCGATGGATAGTATTGTTCTCAGGACGTGGTTTGATGAAACTTCTTCGTTATTGTGCAGCCAGCATCTTCCAAAATAGACCCCGGGTAGTAGATGCGGAATGTACCTGCAGTCCAAATTTGCAGTTGGAATGCCCAAGAATGACGCACCGCGCCCGAATCCCTTGACAACCGTACCTTCTAAATTAATAGGATTGCTGAACTTTATGTAAACCGGCCCCAGTGTCTTTAGGGAGTCAAAATGAGGTTCTAGGTGTAAGTCGACCTTGTCCCTGCTGGTTTTTGTACCCGATGTTGTTGAAAGAGCTTCTGCTGATAAGGGCGAATTTCCCAGAGATCCCAGCACTTGCATATGTTTGTTCGTGTGTTTTAATGTGTCGTATATATCTTGAGTAATGTAACTTTCCGACGGATAGAGAATGTATTCGGTATTCTTCGAAGAGTTCGTATATTTATGTACATCCTCAATATGAGCCACTGTTAAGTGCAATCTGCTGCTATATTCTGTAGTTAATCCTGTACGTCTTATGTCAAAGGTAGATGCGTCGTACCTGCAATGCTGATGAGATGCTGAATCGCTTCTGGAATGTAAGATAGTAGTACCAGCGTAATGTGATACTTATCGTCGTCAAGTGATGCTGCAGCACATAGCCTACTGACACAGTGCTTTATGTCACAAAGAAGCCCCAAGTCTTCAGTTCCGTCGTAACTCGCAATTGCAATTCCCTCAATAAAGCGTCTTATTGGTGTCACACTTAGTACATCCAGAGTTGGTACAACGATATCTGATACTAACTCTTCAAAAATCCTTACATTAGCTACAGACGCACCGTTAAACGAATCTGCGAACGAGCTGACCTTGCTCCTACTATGATTATTAGGGTTCCTTAGCAGATAATCTGCAATGTCTGACGCTTCCTGAATAGTCTGCTTCGTGCAGGAGCGGTTGCTTCGAATCCGGTGAATCAAAGTCCTTAATTTAGATAGAAGAAGTTCGTTGATGTCCGCATCTGACGATTGAGAGTTATCTGTTGACGTAGTCACGCCTGTAGGCGAATTTGCTGTATTTCAATCACTATAACATACGTGATGTTACATTAATTTCGTGCGACAGAGTTGTCGCGTGATCTCTACCGTTAAATGTAACAATATCAGCAACGCACTGTTCGTACTTTCTCCCAGTATTATTGGTCGTCGAATTCTCCTGTTTTATATCAGCGCATCCAGCCCCCCTTCCGTGTTCCAAGCTTGTGTATTCGCTGTGATTAGTGTTCTTTTCCGAAGGTACTATATCATCATTGTCCTTCCAGGGTGATGCAAGTATATTGTCCTGTATATTAGCAACGACACCTAGACAGTTGACTAGGGGTGTACGCGTATCGAGTATACAGCTTTCAGCGTCCAGAAAAATGATTAACTCCCCATTCATACTGAGAAATTCACTTTCTGTCATAATACTTTAATGTAAGGCACAATTTTCTTCGCAGCAGCAACCTGTGTCACGTATTCACTATGCTATCTTCATTGATGTGGAGAGCACCATGCACGTTTAGACTGAGCTCTACGTAGTAGGAACGATCATTTCATCACTTTAGAGTTGTTTTGGACAGGATTAATGCATTGGAAGTACTAAAATGGCCACTGTTGGCGCAGATATCGGTGGTTTCACGAGCAAGGTTTGCGTGTCGTGGGCAGGGAATGATTCTGTGGAATTGCACGTAAATCGAGTTTCTAATAGAGAGACGCCGACGGTTGTCGCGTTCGATAAGAGAATAAGGTAATAAACCTACCCAAATATCCACAGAATCTCAGAATTTACGGAGAGGAGGCTGACCTTCGTAGCACGAGCTTGTACCAGTCATCTATATGTGTAGGTTTATAATGGCATTTTCACTGATGAACATTTGCAGCTGTTACCTTACATCGCTGGCATCTCTACTGTGGAGCTACAGAATTATATTTCATCACGGAAGTACCTATTTTCTGTGGCCGTGGATGGCGAAATTGCCGAAGCCTCATTCAGGGTCACTTTCGACGACCAGCCGTGTTCAGTGCGTTCAACCGATGCATACGCCTTCTTCGTAAACAAACTCCTGGAGACCGTTAGGAAGCAGATAGCAACAACAGAAAGTGGTTCTAATGGTGACATCACGCTATGTCTTGCCGTGCCGATTTACTTCACCCAGGCACGGCAGTACGCCATACATAAGTCGCTTGCTGGCCTAGGTGAGTATGAAACAAGCAAATAGAGACTACCTGTAAAATGATTTGATACACTTTCAGGCTTGGGCGGTATTCGCATGTATAAACAGACAGAATGTCTCTTAAGGCGTTGGTGCGACTCCCACCTGCCGGACGTGTTCGATGAATTCACTGCCGCGACGAACAGACAATCTATGACGGTTGCATTCCTGGACGTTGGCTTCTGTCACTGTACGTTTTTCGTCGCGGAGATAAGAAAGGGAGAGACTTTCGAGCACAGGATTATTGCTGAGGAATCCAACGACAATGTCGGAACCTATCAGGTTGAGTTACTTTTGCCTTTTCAACGACATGATAATTTAGATGGTTGAGAAGTTGTCTGACTTTATCTGTTCCAAAATCCTGGAATCTAAAGGGGAGCATATAACAGTTCCATCGCGTCAGGCCTTATATATCTACAAAGCGGTAAGTACATGCTGTCCCCACACAGGATGGAAATATACATGTTGATTCATGGCAACCGCATTATATCTCTGCGTTGTTTCTTAACTGATATAAGGCGGTACTTGCCATATACATTTCGATAATCGTTGGCTGTATTCATGAAATTGTGGTGTATTCTATTGGTCTTTTCTATCCTTCATGTATGCCCATCAGCTAATAACTTGTATAGTGTTCCAAGGCATTGAAGGAACTAAGCGTAGTTCCTGATGTAAAAATAGATTGTGAACGTGTTCTCCCAGACGGCGATGACTTTTCAACTACAGTATCCCGAGATCAGTTTGATGCTCTCTGCACACCTCTGAAGGTATGACGATACATTCATGAATTATATGATATGATCGTAGGAGAACTTGGAAACGATGATGAATAAGCATTTAGCTTGTGTGGAGGTTGGCAGTCTCTTGGCTATTGAGGCGCTTGGGGGTGGCTCTCGTGTACCTTTCGTTAAGGGGCTGGCCAACGACATTGCAGCCACATATGGTGCTCTCCAGACTGTGAGAATGTCCATGGATTCGACTTCTGCAATAGCAAATGGTGCTGTATGCCTAGCCAAGTTGAACGCCCCCGTGTTACTCGACACTGATGACAGCGCATGCCAAGTGAGTGAAGCTGAGCTTTTAGCACTACAGCAGCGTGAGGAGCATTTCAGTGTTATTGAGTCTGAGGAGTTTAAGAAGCGTTCTATTCTCAACGAGATCGATCAATACATAATAAAGACCAAGAACGACGCGAGGGGTGCATTTAGTCAGCATCTTAAGCTAGAGCAGGTGGAGACATTTTTGAATGAACTTGAAGAGTTTGCACTGGACGCTGCACACAACAAAACGGTCACATCGTCACAGTGCGAATCACAGCTCACAGAATGCCGCAACAAGGTCAATGAGAAGTCACCCGACTACACGAAGGCGCTGGAGGATGCGGAGAAGGCCAGACAGGCTGAGATTGAGAGATCGAATATGGCACAGCAGACACATTCTATATCGGAGGTCAACATGGACGTGACGTTGCCTAAGGCTACATGTATAAAGCGTGCAGCCAAGAACAAGGAGGAAGGCAACGCATTAATCACGGGTGGTAACATAGAAATGGCAGCACAGCATTATGTGAAAGCGCTGCAATACTGTTCAAAAGTCACAGATGCTACTGAAGAGGAACGAGAGCAGCTGGATTCTCTCAAATTAGCGAGCAATTTGAATCTGGCAATGGTTAGTTATGGTTGCTGTAGATTTTTACACGGCTACAGTGCTACATTAAGATGGATACAGAGGCGAGCTACAGGAAGGCTGTTGGGTGTTGTACTCAGGCGCTTGATATAAGGTATGTGATTTGCGCATTGTTATACACCTGGAGCATGTGTGGATATCGCCAGATGTGTATATTGTATCATCCAGAGAACTGCATTTCGTTTTCGCCATTTTGTTTAATTGAATTTCTAACGTTTTTTGCAGTAGCAGCAGTACAAAAGCTCTTTACCGCAGGGCGTTTGCTTACGACAAGTTGAATCAACTTGATGACGCGCTGTCTGATGCACGCATGGGCGTGGAGAAATTCCCTGACAATGCAGAGTTAAAACTGGTACGTCGGATGACTAGCGTGTTGGTGTCATAATTCTGCAGCTGCATGAGTGTCTTGAGAAGAAGGTGAAGCTCCAGGAGCAGCGTCTTAAAAAGGTGTACTCCCGGATGTTCTAAGGGATGGATGTCGGTCGTAATGGGCAATCGCTTTTTCTTAAGGTAAGCAGCATGCTTACTCTTTTCCTCACACACTATAGCGCGACGCGTTGTACCTAAAGAAGGTAGACAAGCTTGCGAAGAAGCTTAAGGTGGCCTTATTTTTCGCACACACAGCTGCCAATAAAAAGCAGCTTCATGAAAGCCAAGCAGCCCACTCAGATAAGCGGCTTGGTGATACTTCCCACGAGAATGGGTTGGACCTATCTGACGACTATGATGTCGAGGAGGTGGTACGCACAGCCCACTTCTGCCAATCACAGCTGAAGAGCTTACGTACAGAAACCAACCTAAACCGCAAGGCAGAAGTTTTAAAGGACAGCATAGTGCTGTTAAACAGTGTGATTAGTTAATTTGAGGTGCTTCATTTGTAAGTGTAGTTTTCTACGCATGGCAGGTGTCTGTCATTACTCGCCCGTCGGTTCGGAAATGCTTTATTACTAGTTGTGCGCTCTGTTTCGACAGATTCACGTCATTACATGCCGCTTTGCAACGTATTGATTGTGTAGGTGGTGTTTCCGTCGTGATCCAGCAGTGGTTGTCAATGGGAGACGGATATGCAATAGCTTTAGCTTAGAGCGATAATTTAACACTGTGATGTATGCATGAAACACAATAATACACGTATTCCTGGTTATTATGATGTATAATACGCTTCGGGGGTGGCCTTCAGTGTCGCTTTTTCCTAACGATGAGCTTGCTACGGCGCGGAGCGCCCTTTGCGGCAATCTTACGTTGGTTCTTCTTTTTAAACTCTTCTGGGCTCAGGCGCTTTGACTTCTTTTGTTTTTTCTTTCCCTTCGGCTCAGGCCGCATTTTATCAAAATCGGGCTTGGTGGTGAGCCTTTTAAGGGTGCGCTGCTGCTTGTTGGTCATGGGACGCTTCAGTTTTGCTGCCTCAAATGTCGCAGCATGTTTAGGGAACATCCGCATCAATTCGTCATAGTCAACCTTGTCTCCATCGATGCTGTCAGTCTCTGTATTCTCTATCTTCCTCGAGGACACGCTCCGACCATGCGCCTCCTCCACCTCACCGACCTTCTGGATACGTTTCTTGCTCGTCTTCATCCACTTCTTCAGCAGATCCTGCTTTTCTATGATACCTCTGGCCTTTTTCCCACTCTCATTCTTTATTACGCGCTTCGTGATGGAGTCGACAGTAACATTGACAAACTTCTTTTTCTTCGGGTCCCAATGCTGCTTATGCTGGAATCGCGTCTTCTTCATTAGTTCTTCGGAGTCCGGTGTGATATTTAGTGTAATGTTAGGCAATCTCAATTCGTCTTGTGCCGCGATGCTGTTGTTTGCAGTTGATGGAACTAGGAAATCAGGTTTTGCTTCTGCTGTAGCCTCAGCAACGGTTGCGGGTAAAGCTCCGGTAAATGGTACACTTGAATCCAGTTTCTTGAACTGTCGCGAATAGTGCTTTGCACGTTCCATGGTATTGATCGTGGATGTCGGTATTGTCGTTACTATGGTAGTCTTAGCAGAAGAGGGCCTGAACTTGTGTAGGAAATCGAGCACGTTTTCTTTGGTATTGTTGCTCTCATTGTTATCCCCACCATGCGCAAACCCTTCGTGCATTCTATCACATGAGGAAGCACTGTTGCTGTCATGTTTCTCCGTAGATTCCACATTGCCATCATTCAGGTAGGACGGATGGATAGCCTGTGCGATAGCATTGATACCACCTAGCGACTCTATGAGTTCTTGTGAACGTGATATTGCGCTTTTTGATGGATTTGGACGCGTTTTGTAGTAGAGGTTGTATGAGGCATCCATAGACTTCTTGAGACTTATCAAGTCCGGCTCGCTCTCAATTACTGAATTCACCTTCTCTACTGTTACCGTAATGTCCCCTAATGTACCTATGCAGCATACATCGTTTCCGATCGGCGGTTCCTTAGATATGACAAGGCTACGGCCCACAGCAGAGAGGATTTCGAAGCAAAATGCAAAATCATACATGGTTACCAGTGATATGGCCAGCCCCTGTCGCCCTGCTCGTGCAGTCCTACCCACTCTATGTATGAACAACTTGGGCGAGTGGGGAAAGTCAAAGTTCACTACACAGTCGACCATTGGCAAATCCAGTCCTCTAGCAGCTAGATCGGTCACAACAAGTACCTTGGTTTTACAACTGCGGAATAATGACATCTGTTGTGATCGTGCCGTCATATCCATTGATCCATACACTGCAGATGTGCTTATATCATTCGCAGCGAGAAAAACCCGGAAAAACTCAACATGATGCTTGGTGGCAGTGAAGATGATTGTACGGCCAACGTTTTCACAATATTTCAACAGTTTTAGCAGCGCAGGTATCTTATCCTCTGAGCGAACATAAATAAACCTCATTTCTAGCTGCTCGTTTATCTGTAGGTCTTTGTCCACTTGCGCTATAACCGGGTTTTTCAATCCGAAATTGACAAACTCCGTCAACTCGGAAGGCAGAGTAGCGCTAACCAGTATAACCTGCAGATTCTGCGGCAGTAACGAGAAAACAGTGTAAACATCTGGCAAGAAGCCCATTTCAAAGAGCTTGTCGGCCTCATCAATGACAAATTGCGATAGAAGGTTGAGATCGATGCTCTTCTCCACCAGATGCTGCGATAGCCTCCCTGGAGTTGCAACAACCACGTCGGGATTAAAAGTCAATGAACCGAACTGGTTCTCCAGAGATTCTCCGCCAATCAAAATGGCGCTTCGCAGCGCATCAGATTGGTTGGCAAACTTTATAAACTTCTTTAAGACGGATGCTACCTGTAAAGCGAGTTCACGGGTAGGAAGTAGTATGAGGCATCTCACTCCTACTGTCCTGGAATGTGTGTCCAGCAGCTGTACGATGGGCGCCAAGTAGGCGGCAGTCTTCCCGGAACCAGTTCTAGCAATACAGACGACATCTCTGCCTTGGAGTACTGCAGGAACGGTCCTCCTCTGTATCGCAGATGGCTGTTTATATCGCAGTTTGTGCTCTAAAGCGTAACACAGTGTCTTGTTAAGGCCCAGCAGACCGAAGGCACCTGTGCCGCCATTGCCGCTGGTCTTCTTCTTCTCCTTAACAGGACTATTTGTATTCTGTGCCATTTGGTATCAAATATTTATGACATAGTTGCATAAATACTGCTGATCGGTGTTCTCATACGATGGCATTGAGATTCTGGTTAGGGGGTATATGTGCAATCAAATTCGGTAGTTAAGCGCCATTCAATTAAAGCAGCTTACTGCTTTAATTGTTACACATCGCATAAACATTATATTGTAGATCATGTGCGCTCTACTTATGTCTCTAATCTCTCCCTTGGCGATTCGTTCTCTGCTGATTAGGTTCTTACCTTCTTCGTTTTCCGGGACTTTTGATTATAGTTACGGTTCAATCATGCAGAAAGGCATCAGTTGTTAATCTTAATGCCATATTATATTTCATATGGTTGTCTTTACTACCTTTGGGGAACGAATTAAGGGAAATTCATCCACAGAATGATGGGTATCATACATAAATGGATGTTTAAACTTCAAGTCATCGTTGAGTGGTAGCTACATGACGCATGTTATGTTGAGGAGCAATGCGTCATACTATTAGAATGCCGTCGAGATGAGGGTCACGAAGGTCCAGGAGCTTCTCAAAAGGCACAGTGCCAATAGGGTTGAGCGAAGGCCGATAGATCTGAGATCTTACATTAGAATGCCTGTGAGTCCTAGACAGATTCCAGAAAATACAACACGCTTGTTAGAGGAGTGCAGCAGTATTAACAAACATGGGCTTCCGGCGCTTAAGCTCAAGCTGGCGCAACTTGGATCAACACAACCCAGCGATATGTCTTCAAATAATGCTCTTAAGGGCTTATTACGCGGCTATATCAATATGTTACACGACGAAAATAAGTTCGGTAGTCCTAACTTACATTCGGAAGGGTTCTCTAATGTTGTTTCTCAGGGCACTCTTCACCTTGATGACAGGGATTTTAAATCATCTGCACCCGGTAACGAGTCAGAAATCCATTCAGTTTGTCCGTTTGTAGATTCAGAATCACGCAATGTGATCAACCATGAGTTGGAGTACAAGTTATTGAAATATGAAGGCTTCAAGCCTCCGGTTGTGGAAGCTGTTAGGGTACTCCAGAAGCTGTTGCTGTCGAGATCGTCTCCAGAGGTTGATGATAGGGGTGTCAGCCAGATGCGTTCGCTTTTTGTTAGAAATGGGCAAATTGTTGTGGGTCCTGCGTATCTTTCGTTTCTGCTACACCGTGTTAAGACCTCTGGTGGTTTAAATGATTGTGGTGTCTCGGAGCTCATCGACAATTTGGTTGAAGTTTTCTCCAAAAGTGATATCAAGGAGTTGGGGGACATTGGCCGTATTACTACGTGCAAGGCTTCCAACCGTACGTTGATAAATGATTTATCGTTAGATCACGACATAAAACAACTACTTGCCTCTGTGCAGGTGACAAGTGAAGGCTTAGACGGTTCTACGCCACCGATTGGTAGGACTGGTGGTTTAACTGAAGCCAGGGCTGGCAAAGAGGAAACGAGTGGCGACAAGGCGTTGGGTTCATCAGGGACAAAGCTAGATCCTGATACACTGGAAAGGATGAGCTCGTTGAATTATTCGGAGGTGCCTTCACAGGCTTCTTCTCGTGATAAAAGTGACCAGCATTGTTCTATTACAGTATCACACTTGTCATGCGAAGCGTTAGGATCGTTCTTGAATGCATGTACTGAGCAGGTAGGTCCTGGTAGGCGCTCCATATCAGCTCATTATGTTGTAGATACGTGAATTGGCTCTGGAGCTTGAGTGCAATCCTAATATGCTTACAGTTGAGGAGTCCAGTTTCATTTTGGATGAGCTTCAGTTACCATATAGTGTTGAGTTCAAGGAGTCTAGGAGCGGGGTATCTATATACCGTAGTCCGAGGGCTATGGTTAAGAGATCACTTGTGGTGACTATCATGGGTCACGTAGACCATGGTAAGACTACATTACTTGATGTCCTTCAGAAGTCTGATATTGCATCGGGGGAAGCGGGGTTGATTACCCAAAAGCTGGGAGCATTCAAAGTAACTTGCGACAAGGGCACTCTAGTATTCGTCGACACCCCTGGGCATGCTGCCTTTGGTACAATGCGTAACCGTGGAGGAGCATGTGCTGATGTGGTGATTTTGGTAGTTGCCGCCGATGATGGAGTCATGCCGCAGACAATGGAGGCTATTGATGTGATAAGGCGAGAAAGCCTGCCTTTTATCGTAGCGGTGAACAAGGTTGACATTGATGAGGGATTACATGTACGAGGAATGCTTGAGAACTGTGGCCTGGACCTGACGGATGTTCCACTGGTCTACATATCGGCAAAGTTCAATCGTAACATCGATAAACTCAAAGATGAGCTATTCTCCTTCGAGAAACGGCTTAACTTAATGGTGGACGCGACGCTACCCGGGTCAGCCTACATCTTTGAGACGGCACAACACTCAACTTGGGGAGGGTGCCTTCGCGCAATTGTACGTAATGGAGTTATTAAAGAGGGAGGCTGGATGGTGTGCGGTGAGGCATATGTCAAGATAAAACGCATGTTTGACGCTGATTGGCGTCCGATAAAGGTGGCTATGCCTTCAGATATTGTCCAACTAAATTGGCCAAATGATATAAGTTCGTGCGCAGGTCTATTACTCCATCACTGCAACTCGCAAGCACGGGCGCAAAAGATGGCAGCTATGAACAAGCGCAGGCTAACAAACGCTATTAGAGCAACGTCAAATCTTTCAGCCAAGCACCCTCAAAGTGGTCATGTAGAGTTGCCTGCTACATCTGCCGTGACACCAAATATGAAACGGATACCTGAGATAGGGGTGGTGCTCCGGTGCGGTGACCAAGGCGGGTTGGATGCCGTTATGGAATGGATAAGCGCTTTTAACGAGAGGAAGCGTCGCGACTGTAACATGTCACATTTAATTGAACGGGGATATATTCCCGAATGTGCGTCGAATGACAGCACATTACTGGAAATGTGGCATCCAATTCGTGTGGTGGCGAAGAATGTTGGCCCTTTCACTCGTAGTGATTCTCAGTTCGTGGAGGCTGGCATCAGGGCTTTCCTGGGCTTTACCTGCAACGTAGCTGAGGGGGTATATCGTCCCCCATTGGTGGTGACGCATGATGTAATATACGAGCTTTTCAGTGACATTGAGCAGATGTTCGACTTTTATTTCGGTGCGACCCACGTGACCAAAACCGAGGCCACTATGCATGTAACACAAGTGGGAAGCATCACAATTAAGGGTGTTGGGAAAAAACAGGCCATAGGCACAACAGTGACTTCGGGAACTGCTCGCCTCAATAATCCTTGTATGCTGCTCAGGGATGGGAAGATCATATCGGAGAACATACGTGTGCTCTCTATGCAGTCGTCACGGACGCATGCGACCGAACTCATAAAGGGCGATTGCAGCAACTGCATCGTCTTTAAAGAGTTAGCAGAAGAGGCAAAGGTTGGTGACGAAATAGTGTCGTACACAAAGCAACCGTTACCGCCTCTCTTCGGCGTTGTCACCAACTACATTCTGGACTGATACGTAATTTTCTTACTAGCACTCAACTACACTCACTAATCAAGCATATACCAGCAACATTGCCCCGATTGCATATGATAGTGTACAATAGGAACATGCAAATTAAAGTTGCATAGTTCTAGAGGCAACGAACACCTCGTTAAAGACGGGATCAAAGTGAGCCAGCGGATCACCTTGCAACATGGCTTGCTCCGTCTCAGTTAATCTGTATATTGTATTGCGCTTCATTTTCGCAAGCTCAGTGCCTGGCTTGCGTAGTTGCTCGATCCTCGTCAAAGGGGTATAAATGGGCTCTGCATCAACCCACCGCTTACCCTCAGGCAACACATCAAATCGCTCCACCTGTAGGCGTGTAAGCTCGGCACGGAACCCACGCTTCCTTTTGTAGTGCTTCTTCGATCTGAACTTTAGTGTGAATGTCTTGGGGCCCCTAAAGTGCTTCAACACCTTGCATAAGATCCGCACATTCTCGAGATAAGGTTCACCATGGACATACCACCCCTCGTCCGATTGAAAGAACGCCACTCTATGTAAATACACATGGGAGCCAACTTGCTGTTGTATGCGATTGACGTCGTAGTACCTTCCGCGTTCGAACCAGCGCGGTACCCCCGAAATATGGACGATAGCATAGCTCCCTGATCTGTCGTAGCCGTCCTCCAACTGCGCTAGTTTGTCATGTGCTGGCCACTCTAACAGAGCGCCATGGCTTGTGTTGCGATGTAAACCGCCGAAGACCTTCAGCGGAGAGCCTCCCCTTGCAAGGAAGGCAAATGAAAGATGGCTATAAAGCGCAATGTAGAGCCATATTGTATTTTTGAGCATAATTCCTACTCAATTCCTTGAACAATGGATACGCGACTCCAGATGGGGATCAGGCCATCATTGGTTCAATGGGAGAATCACCACGGTCCTGGGACATTTTGTAATAAAGTGAACCATACACCTACAGGAAAATTTGGTACATGTACTCTTTCGGCATCTTGCATTTCCAGTTCTGATGGTTTGCGCTTACGGCGTTCCGAGAAGATGTAACCATTCGGGCGATTAGACATCGGCCCTGCTGACAGCATCGCATAGTCAGAGAGCCCAATCGGATTCTGCAAGAGGTTGAGCATGTATGCGCATCGTAATAACCTACATTCATTATCTCTGTATAATGCCTTCTTACACCACTCTGCGTTGGGAAGGCTGCCTGGAATTCACGCTCGCTGTAATTGTGGCTGTTGAACCTCTGCAAAGGTACTCCAGACAACGTTTCTAGTTCATCTAAGGATTCGTTTATTGCAGCTATGTCGTTCCTTGAGCGTGAGTTCTCATGTTCCACCTCGCTGGCACCTGATGAGATATTAAGCACATTGTGTGTTATTCTCAGTCTTACGTTCTAAAAGCGTCTCTGCAAATGTTTAAGTTATTACTTTAGCATTTATATTACCTCCCAAGTCGCTCTTCAACGATGAGTGCAACGCCGTTGGCAACATGACCTTGTGAAGATGTACCTTTCTTAGCAAATGTGAAAACGCAACAGTGGGTTTCATGACTTACACTACAGGCGCCTGAGTCACACGAGCATATTCTTGGTCTCCTTGCTTGTAAGTGGAGCGTTGGGCGACGTAGCGGACGAACGAGCTTAGTAGGGAGTTATCACGCCGTTCTACAGCGAACGCATTCCCGAATATCCACAACACCAGGAGTAATAGTCTCATTTCATGATGTAGTATTGGTGTGTAGCTTGGATGTGTTGTGACTTAGTGCCGGTTGATACACACATCGTGTGTGTCTACAATTTATATTATCCAACATATGGCAAAGAAACCACACATATCTACATTTAAACATGTGAGTTCATCTGAGAGATGTTGTCTATGCGATATACCAAGAAAGGTGATGTCGTTTTAACGTGTGAGGCCGCCGCGGTGGTGGCCCATAATTTCCCCTAAGTAATCCATGCGCCCAAAATATAGGTGATAAGTTAAAGTTTATTGGTACAGAAAGAGCGCGTTACATCGTTGTGGAAGGCTTCTCTTGCTCAACTTGATCACCAACCAGTAGCTTCTCGTCCGACTTAAATGGGATGTGTGGGATGTCGTCGGCATCACCGCGCACGAAAGTAATGGCCTGCGAAGCCTGTGCCATGCTATCCGATTTCACCCATATGTCCTGCTTAGCTAAAATCAGTTCGTACGTTTCGCGGTCCTCACATTGTATTTTACGTGGGTAATCATACGGATTCTCCCATGGCTGAATAGGATGAACCGCCACGCCCTTCAAACGTGGGAATGTGTTCGTCAGAAGGTCCTCAAACATTGCGACTGTGTAATTCTTTGGGACATTGTAGGCAAGGATCACAAACTCTGAACTTCCATAGTCCTGTTTACTCGCTGCATCCTCATCCCCTGGCGTCGGAGGGTTAGGCGTAGTCATCCTGGTTACACAATAAACAGAAGTCCTATGGTTTTAAGGAGGTAGACTAATCACCATGTTATGACTGTTTGCGCCACATATAACGATAACGCGGATAGAGCATTCTGTATGGGAGATGCTACCCATATGTGTAGGGGCGTAGAGACGTTATGTAAACATGACGTTAAATATATAGTAATGTGCTATAACATATCGTAACTGTAGCACTTCACTTTGGGGCATTTATATCGCATTCTGAATTTTCAGCAACTGATATATATCAGAGGAATGCACATTGTGCCATATAAGAATCACTTAGACCACGGAAAACTATTCCAGTGTGAAGATAAGACGTATATTGATTTGGTAGCTCGATGCCAAGCATTTATGTCTCCTCCCGCACATTCGATGTCGTACTGAGTATTGCTACATGGGTGATACAGTCTGTACATCAATTACTAAATTGGCTGCTAATGGAGACGTCAGCCTATAGAGTAGAGACGCTTTCTAATGACCCGTTGCATTGAGATCTGGGACGTGAATCCGTTTTTAGAGGTCTCCTATACGGGACAGATATCTGGCCACCTTATGACCTGCGACGCAGCATCTGGGCGTCTCCCGGAGTCATATTATTTGATATCAGCTGAACTCCCAGATACTTTAGGGCTCACATTATATGCTTATGCTCATACGAATTCTGTAAAGTTATCCTAGTGCCATCTGATTTCACTTTTTTATTAATTCGGTAGAAACATGGCACGTGGTGGCGTAGCATGTAGGGAAGTTGCAGACACTGATCAACATGACGTGGATGTGAATGAATATTATGAGGAAATATGCACATGCGAAATCGTTTCGGGTGATATGTCAAAGTTAGGCTCTGGTGACGAAATTGACCCAGATTATGTAGTCGTTGGAGGCTATGGCATAGATGCTCAGCTTGGAGATTCTGGTGAGGCAATCGGAAACAATGTCACGCAACCCCTTTCACTGGCGGGAAAAAAGAAATGCATGGGGGTTATAAGCGATGGATCACTTGTTGCGTCAGCATTGGCATCATCAGGAAGTGATGAGAATGATATGCGTGACATGACACCCAGACCGCACGGTGGTGAAAATGATGCCAATGATCCTGATTTCACCCTTTCTGACCTTGTCGATGCAAGTGACCTAGAAACCATGAAGCGAGCTGAGGAACTGCAGGGCGAATTGGAAGACGCCTTATCGGAGGATAGGAGGGCGAATGATGAACCGCCCAGCCTTCTGGATGAAGAGACACAAAAGTTTAGCAGCAGGACACCATCAAGGAAGCTGAAATGGGTGCCGAAAGCGTCTATACCGACTTACATGATTAATGTAAACGACAAAGTCAAGATAGAAGACATAGGGAAGCTCTCGATCACTGCAAAGGGCAAGGCAGCGAAGTTAGCTGCTGAGAAGATAGAAAAGATGGCAAGCAAGATTAAAGAGGCAAAACAAAAGCTAAAAGAGGAATCTGATATGACCAAACTGTTAGCCCAACAATCAAGAGAACGGGTAGTTGCCGCTGAGAAGGCACGTGTCAACGCCGCAAAGCAGGCCCGCGAGGCGGAAGCTGAACGCATCCGTTCAGAGGCGGTTGAACGTCGCAAAATGGAAGCAAACCTGAAGGATCGCTTGAAGACAGAGTTTGAAATCAAGAAAGATCTCCTCAACAAGGCTCGCCGAGCAGTTTTAAGACGGGGACATGACGGAGTGGCGTAATATATCACAGACAAATGACATTATACCACTTTACGGAATTGATCACAACTGATCCATTAAACACTCTCTGACATGTAGCAAATCATGTACATAGACTATGCTCAATGCCAACGATAATGCTTATAGACCTCTCAGTAGTAGGTATGACACCAACAGGTAGCATATCCGTTGGTGTGATGGAAACGTTATACAATCCATAAAGAGCTGCAACCACTGAAGGTATATTCCGTTATTATATGAGTGAATGTAGTATAACCTGTAAAAGGGTAGACAAGACCGAAGTGGGCCTCTGAGTTTATCTGATCAATAATGCCAATTTGCAGTCATGCATAGCATTTGTCAGGAAGCTGTCAATATCCACGATTGCATTGTATGCCTCTGAGTCTACGATGTGTCTATGCATGATAGGTCAAGCATATCGTGTCTACTATCTGCATCTTGTAGGGAAGCCTCACGGTGCAATTACAAAGAACATCCATGAAGTGACATATCAATGTAAATATCGTAATGATGTTTGCGGGATTGATTACTGTGGCCATTTTTGGTTGCATAGGTCAATCTTATGCTGTAAAGGTAGCTACTCAGTCACAGGAGGCGCGTGATGTATTCACGTTGGATGAGCTCTATGAAAGCCTTCACGCCCTCAAGCGTGACTCCAATATTACTCAGACTCATCTGAAAGACATAGAAGGGCTACTGAAAGCGGCAGGTAGACGCTCTGTGGTTGAGATAGAGATCGATTGCAGGGATTCCTTCTCCCTCTGATATGTACCATTCGGATAAAGAAGGTAGAAGAATATGGTGAATAATGTGATGTTAATAGCGCAGAAAGCACTTACTACGATTACCTCGCTTTTAGGAGAATCCAACGCCATGCTAGTAGCCTGTATGTTCGAATTGAGTGTTTATTTTAAATACAACTGCAGATATAGCATCTATCGCACAGAATAGAACGGAAAGTCAGAATAATGGCAAATCATCAACTAAGGATCACTCTGGTTCTCTTTTAGAGCACATAGCTACGGTACTGCAGTCTCAGCCTGAAGGTAGGTATGTAGGCAACCATTATAATTGCTTCACAGGTTTTGATTACAGTAAGATTGAAGCGTAGGTATACATTGATATATCCATGAAATATGTAAAGGGCTCTTGAAAAATGGATTGCTACACTGCCTCCCACTCGAAGCTCTCCAAATGAGGGTGAGTTGTAATAAATCTTGCTGGAAGATGACGAATCTTAGACTTATGAGGCCATCACACCTATCGCACTATTTAAATATATTCAAACAAACTAATAACAATTCATATAATCGTTGTTACTCTACATTAAGTTATACTGATGGATGTGTAACTCGACGTAGTGCGCAATGTGCTAGCATTCAGGTTCCACACGTTAGGTATGCATCAACTTTCAACTATAATCGAGGGAGGCCCACACGTCGCCCTCACATGGGCTTGGTAATTGTACCTCAGCAAAGCGTATACGTCGTGGAGCGGTAATTATGCTTGTTGGCATTCTATAACATGCAGCTTTGGAAAATATAAGAAGACTCTAGCGGCTGGAGTACACATTCTTATGCCCGGAATCGACCGTATATCGTATATTCATTCGCTAAAGGAGGATGCCATAGTACTGCCAAACCAAACTGCAATCACCAAGGATAACGTATCTTTCCGTTCATCCGCTCTCATGGTTTATAGGTGATACTCCAAATAGATGGTGTTCTTTATGTGAAATGTGTCGATCCCTACCACGCTTCATATGGCATCGAAGACCCGATCTTTGCGATGACACAGATGGCGCAGACTACTATGCGCTCAGAGCTGGGGAAACTATCGCTGGACACCACCTTCCTGGAGCGCGACAATCTTAACAAGAAAATCGTTGAAGCTATTAATGTTGCTGCATCCAATTGGGGAATGGTTTGTATGCGCTATGAAATTAGAGATATCACTCTACCGAAGACTATCGTTGCCGCTATGGAACGCCAGGTAGGACTCTTGGTTTACTGCAAATACAATCAACAGGTGGAAGCTGAACGCTCTAAACGCGCATCAATCTTGCGTAGCGAGGGTGACAAGGAAAGTGAGATAAACCTAGCGATTTCAAAAAGGCAGGTTGAAATCCTGAAAGCAGAGGGGGAGGCCATTGGCGAACGTGAACGTGCTGATGCTACAGCATATGCGCTTAAAAAGATCACTAACACACTACGAGAGACGGGTAGGCAAGGATTTATAGTTAACTATATAATGTCGTAGGCACTGTCGACGCAGTCTCCTTAAGATTGGCAGAGAAGTATATCACCGCCTTTGCTAATCTGGCAAAAGAAACCAACACCGTGATTCTACCAACCAATGTCACCGGTGTTAATGATATCGTGTTGCAGGCTGTATCTCTCTTTAAAACGTTAACAAAAGGTGGGAACTGAGTTACATTTATCGATATTATATTACAGAGAGCGCGAAGGCAGCACCCTCAAATCTCACAGATATTATGCCAATCATGAGTGAGCCTAAGGTAAATGAGGAGAATTCCAAGGCATGATCAGTACTATGTCCTAATTTTATTATGTAACAGTTGTTCTAATAGTCACTGGGATATTCGATAATACATCATATGGTAACCTAATCAGCTCTAAATGAGGGCAGTTGTCTGGCTAAAATGAATCTAAACATCTTAATGGTTCAATAAATAAGCCAGTAGATGCTGCAAACTGTTTAGAGGGAAGAGATGGCAACCTCAAGAAGGTGCCGCAAAAAACTTTCCTGAGGACTTCTAATCAACAGAATGACATAACATTTATTGCTAGCTTGCAATAACAGTCTCATGTGACCACCATTTTCATTGAGAGGATGGAGGTCAGGTGCCCTTCCCCGACCCACGGTTGGGAGTGTAGTAACCTTAAAAACGGACAAATATAAACATGGTCTTCCAGTGAGACAATTTAGGACTTTACCTACTACATCGCAAAGGGTCGATCAAAATGACCACCGTGGCCGAGCTTAACAAGCCCTTCTCGGCGTGCGACCTTAAGAAGGTCCGCGCTATAGAGTTCGGCGTCCTCGACCCTGAGATGTTGAAGCGGCTATCAGTGTGCGAAGTGACACAGACTGAGTTTTACCGTGACGGTATACCTCATACCGGTGGTCTTAACGACCTTCGTATGGGTACGACGGATGCGCGGCACAACTGCTTGACTTGCTACATGGATCTCAAGTATTGCACGGGCCACTTTGGACACATTACGCTTGCCAAACCAATGTATCACTGTAGCTTCATGAATTCCTTGATGAAGGTGCTACGCTGTGTTTGCTTCAACTGCAGTAGCTTGCTCTGTGACAAGGAGGACCCCCGGGTGAAGAACATCATGAAGCTCCGGGCAACAGCCTTGCGGCTCAACCGGTTGGTTGAGGTGTGTGCTGTGTCTCCCCGCTGTCAGCATGCAACGCTCTCGGGATCTAAGATGAAGGGTTGTGGATACCCGCAACCGAGGTATAGCAAGGAAGGCACTACCTTAATGATCCAGTTTTCCGAGAAGCATCGCCAGATGCTGGAAGAAGTTGAAGAAGACTGTGAAGAGATTAGAAGGGCCTTTGCGCCTGAGGAGGCATATAAGATCCTGAAGTCAATTTCCCATGAAGATATGCGTTATCTGGGTTTTGATCCCGAGCGTTCCCAACCCGCCTGGTTGATTCTTCAGGTGTTGCCAGTCCCCCCTCCTTCTGTTAGGCCATACGTAGCTTATGGTAGTGATCGAAGTGAGGACGACTTGACCCTCAAGTTACTGGATATCGTGAAAGCAAACAATATGTTGAAGAAACATGATGAACGTGCTACAGCACCTCATATAATTCAGGAAATTTCCCAATTACTGCAATACCACATTACAACTTTGTTTGACAACGACATTCCCGGAATGCCAATCGCTTCGACGAGGTCAAAGAAGCCGATTAAATCCATTCGCGCCCGCCTCAAGGGGAAAGACGGACGACTTCGTGGTAATCTTATGGGCAAACGTGTTGACTTCTCGGCACGTACCGTTATCACTGGTGATCCAAACTTGCCAATAGATACGATCGGTGTGCCCAAATCTATTGCCATGACACTAACGTTCAGCGAAATGGTTACACCCCTGAACTTTGAGAATCTCCGCAAAAAGGTTGAGACAGGCCCTCATGAATGGCCAGGTGCGAAGTTTATCGTTCGTGATGATGGCACGAGGTTTGACCTGAGGCATGTAAAGCGTGCCAGCGATCTACAGCTAGAGTATGGTTACCGTGTAGAGAGGCACTTGCAGGACGGCGATTTCATTCTTTTCAACAGACAACCATCATTGCACAAAATGAGTATTATGGGTCATCGTTGTAAGGTGCTGCCATATTCCACATTTAGGTTGAACCTTTCAGTTACCTCTCCTTACAATGCTGACTTCGATGGTGATGAGATGAACCTTCATCTCGCGCAAACGCATGAGACACGTGCTGAGGTGAAGCACCTTATGCTGGTGCCAAGGCAAATTGTGTCGCCGCAGGGTAACCGTCCAGTGATGGGTATTGTGCAGGACTCTCTTTTGGGTATCAGCAAGTTTACAAGGCGCGACTGTTTCTTGACGAAAGATATGTTAATGAATCTGTTGATTTGGATTCCTTATTGGGATGGCAAGCTGCCGCAACCTTGCATCTTCCATCCGGTTCCACTGTGGACTGGCAAACAGGTCATTACCATTCTGTTGACATTCGACCAATTGAATTCGCTGACCTGTATTAATTTGATGAGGGATTCTGGAACATCGACTGACAACGATAATGTCTACTGCTCGGCAAACGATTCGAAGGTCATCATTAGCAAGAATGAGCACCTCTCTGGTATTATTTGTAAGAGGACCGTGGGCACAAGTTCAGGCTCCCTTATTCATGTTTTGTGGCATGAGGCAGGTCCTGAACGTTGCAAAGACTTCTTAACCACAGTGCAGAAGGTGGTAAACAATTGGCTTATCCATAACGGTTTCACTGTGTCATGCTCGGACATCATGGCTAGTGAGTCGACGCTGACACAGGTCGCCGAGATTTTAGATCGCTCCAAGAAGGAGGTTCAAAGGCTCGTGGGTTTGGCGCAAAAGGGTAAATTGAAATGCCAACCTGGTAAATCACTGTTCGAGTCATTCGAGGCCAGAGTCAACAAAGAGCTGAATGAAGCCAGAGAACAGAGTGGTACCATTGCAGCAAGAAGTCTTGACGAGAGTAATAATATATTAGCGATGGTTAACAGTGGATCCAAGGGGTCTACAATTAACATTTCGCAGATTATCGCATGTGTGGGTCAACAAAATGTGGAAGGTAAGCGTGTGCCATTTGGCTTTCGTGATCGATCACTGCCACACTTTATCAAGCATGACTATGGGCCTGAGAGTCGTGGTTTCGTTTCCAACTCGTATTTATCCGGCCTTACACCTCAGGAAATGTTTTTCCACGCTATGGGTGGACGTGAAGGTATTATCGATACTGCCTGTAAGACTTCTGAGACGGGCTATGTTCAGCGTCGTTTGATGAAGGCTATGGAGGACATCATGGTACATTACGACAAAACAGTTCGTAGTGGTGGTGGTGATATCCTACAATTTTTGTACGGTGAAGACGGCATGAGTGCTGAATACATTGAGGATCAGACGTTGGATCTCATGAAATTGGATTTCTCTGAACTCAATAGGTTGTACAATCATGATTTCCGTAATGAGAATTATGGTGTTGGCTGGATCCTCGACGAAAACATTCGCACGGGTATCCTTACTGATTTCAGCCAACAAGTTGTTTTGGTTGAAGAATACCAGCGTCTATTAGACATGAAAGCCATTCTCTGTAGACAAGTGTTTCCAGAGGGTGAGTCACGTCAACACCTACCGGTGAACGTTAGTCGGCTTTTGGAGTATGCCAAGACGCAGTTCCCTATGACAATAGAAAGTCGCAGGATGATGAACCCGGTTGATATCGCACAGCGTGTGCAGCAGCTGTTAGATGGTTTGACTATAGTGGTAACAAGTGGTCCTCAGGACATTCTGGCAGCTGAGGCCCAGGAAAACGCCACCATTCTAATAAAGGCTCATCTGTCTATCGCACTGAACTCCCGTCGTCTAATGGAAACTGAAAAGATTGGCAATCTAGCTCTGGATTGGCTCCTTGGTGAAGTGAAACGCATTTTCTACAAATCAATATGCCACCCCGGTGAATGTGTTGGGGCTCTTGCTGCACAGTCGATTGGTGAACCTGCGACACAAATGACGCTAAACACGTTCCATTTCGCCGGCGTAAGTTCTAAGAACGTGACATTGGGTCTTCCTCGTCTTAAAGAATTGATTAATGTTGTGAGAAATGTGAAGACGCCGTCTCTGACAATTCACCTTGATCAAGGTGCCGCGCACGACCAAGAGCGCGCCAAAGACATGCAGACACGTTTAGAATATACCACCCTGGACAAGGTGGTAGCTGTGTCACAGGTCATATACGACCCACACGTATCTAGGACAATAGTTCCAAAGGACTACGCGTGGGTGAAGGAGTACTACGAATTCCCTGACGATGATATGGGACGACTTGGGCCCTGGGTGTTGCGCATACAGCTGTCAAACAAAGTTATGACCGATAAACGTTTGACCATGAAGGAAATTGTAGATAGGATTTACCAAGAATTCAGCAATGATGAAATAGATTGTATAAATACCGATGACAATAATGACGAGCTGGTTTTACGTATTCGTGTAAAGTACTCAACCATGGAGGTTGACCAGCAAAATCTCGGAGAGAATGAAGGTGAATTCTTGCAGCGTTTCATGTCACAGGTGCTGGTGAGCGTGAAGCTCCGCGGCGTTGCCAGGATTTCGAAGGTCTACATGCGTGAAGAAGCAAGGACCAGGTATAATGAGACAAATGGAAGATTTGAGAGAGTGAGTCAGTGGGTATTAGACACTGATGGATGCAATTTGGAGGACGTATTACCCATACCTGGTGTTGATGCGCAGCGCTCTATTTCTAATGACGTGAGCGAAATTTTCCATGTGCTAGGTATAGAAGCGGCGCGTATGGCTCTTTTAAGGGAGCTTAGGGCTGTCATCAGTTTCGACGGAAGTTACGTCAACTATCGACATCTGTCGCTACTATGTGATGTGATGACCCAAAAGGGGCACATTATGTCTATTACTCGTCACGGTTTGAACCGTGCAGACCGTGGCCCCATGGTGAAATGTAGTTTCGAGGAGACATTGGAAGCATTGGTGGATGCTGCCATCTACGCCGAAGTAGATAACCTAAAGGGTGTGACGGAGAACGTCATGCTTGGTCAATTGTGCCCCATGGGTACAGGCTGTTTTGACATTATGATAGATGATGAAAAACTTCGTGACGCCAACCAGAATCTACAAATCGTTCCGGACTCTGCATTGTCCGGCTTTACAAGTCCAGATTCAACCAGCCCCGATTCTATGTCACCAGCTAAACTAAACTCGATGCTATCGCCTTTGCCGTTCAGCCCGTCATATGCTGCGTTGATGATGTCACCGGTTGTTGCTGCAGCGTCACCTAACATGGTGGCTTCTCCTGCAATTGATACTAAGGCCCTAGGAGGTAGTTTCTCCCCGACTATCATGTCGCCACAATCTCCCGTAAGTCCAGGATATGCCCCGCTTTCGCCAAATCCGCTATCTCCTGCAATGGGTATGATGTCGCCAACAAGTCCTGTATACTCTTCAACAAGCCCAGTATACAGTCCCACGAGTCCTGTGTATGCGCATGCCAATGCTGCATATTCGCCAACTAGTCCGGCCTACTCACCAACGAGCCCTGCATACTCGCCTACAAGCCCGGCATATTCGCCTACAAGTCCAGCGTACTCTCCAACGAGTCCGGCATATTCACCAACGAGTCCGGCATATTCGCCGACAAGTCCGGCGTACTCGCCAACGAGTCCTGCATACTCTCCAACTAGTCCTAACTTGGCATACTCGCCGACTAGTCCCACTTACCAACCTACAAGCCCGGTATATAGTCCAACAAGCCCTGCCTACAGCCCGACTAGTCCAGCATACTCGCCGACTAGCCCCGCGTATTCACCGACCAGTCCTGAGTATTCACCTCAAGATCCATTCTCTCCCAACCCGTTTGAGGATGAGAACTGACCTTATAATATTTGTATACCATGATTTACACCAGTGTGTATTCACGCCAGCGGTGTGTACCTATTAGAGTGTAAAACTAGGGTCCGCATCGAGCCGCTGAGGAAAAATATACTGCACGCAATGTATTTCTTTTGTTCGAAAATTTAAATATATGACATGTGCAGTTCAAGCCGTTGAATTGCGGTGTGTTTGCATTCTTTGCAGATCTGCACATCGCGCCTAATTATTGTTAAACGAGCTGTCTATAATCGGATACGTCGGCATTTTGCCCGTCGATCATTGTAGGATGGCGATTGACAGGGGTAACGCCGATTTGGTTGACCGGGAGTCTTCGAATATGCCTATGGGAGACATAAGCAACGAGGTGTTCAAGAAGAGCGTGCTATTTGCCACGAAAAATGGCGCACGTGCATCGACGACGCCGGCCCAACCAACCAAAATGTCACTTCCTAAGGTTCAAGGTTCACAAGTAAGCCGAAAAAGCGCCCAAAGGCCATATGGGTCTTCTCCCTCGGATGAGTTCGAGTACCTATGGATGCCGTCGATGCGTGTATATGAGAACGGCTTTAAAAGCCGCATGGAAAAGTATTCACACATGGAATTCACGAGGAACTACAACAACTATCGCTTATATACGCCTCGTGGTGCGATGTCAGTCTTTCTGTCGTTGGGGATGCTGCTTTTGGGTTTAGGTATAGCGCTCATGTTTTCATCATGGAGTTCGTTTACCCTAGAAATTCCCTACTCAGAAGAGAATAACGATCCCATAAAGTTCACAATCGATAAGGATATCAAGGCACCCGTCTATTTCTATTACAAACTTTCCGACTTCTACGCAACCCATAAAAAGGTGACATACGATTCGGCCCCTGCTTCAATAACCCAAGGTAAATGCAAGCGTGAGTTGCATTATGTGTCTGATATCATTATTCACAGTATACTCTAGCTTTGAAGAAATATTGAATCTGCGATGCATCGATGGGAAGAATACGTTAAATGGTGTTGACAGCTGGTGCACTAGTAAGAATACCATTCCAGAATTTAAGCTGCCTGCGTATCCGTGCGGCGCCATTTCAGCTACCATCATCACGGATAATTTTATGATATGTCAGTCATCGCTGGAATATACCCTAGAGAATGTTAAATCTGATGGAGACAAGGCAAAACGGTGCCTACCTCTCACCATGATGATGGAGGAGGCAGATTATGGATTGTTTCACTCAACCGTAAGTATGCATTTTGTAACATTCTAATCTGTTTGTACAGATAACAAAGAGTGTATCCGAGAGCACCTTTTACTGGCTCGACCTTTCGAATAATATGTTCAGGTCATGGATACAACTCCCCTACGATTCCACATTTCTTAAACCGTACGCGGTGCTTAACCAAGATCTCCGTGCCGGCAATTACACTCTCTTCTTAACAAACAACTATTGGCCATCAAAGGCTTGGAACGCCCAAAAGGCCTTCTACATCGCTAAACCCGGGTTCCTGGGAACGCCGGCAAAGGTTCTTGAGGTTATGGTTATGGTTACTGCTGCTATTTATTTGTTAAGTGGGATAGTCGTAGCTGGGCTCTACATGATGAACTACAGTTGTCAAAAATGTAAGTTATCTCCGTTGCTGTATGCTCATGGTTTTCAGCACCATGGCGCGGTATTAAGGTGCACGGTGCCAAGCACGTCAACTCAGCGTCGCATCAATCCAAACACCTCCTGGACGATGAACCGGAGCCATTTAAAGATGTTCCCAAACCGCGCCTGCCATGTTTGTGCCCCTGTCACTAGGTGATCACATCAGACATAAAATTTGAATCATAGAGTCATGCACTCCAGTCCGAAATAGTTTCATCATTGTGTCACCAGCAACTTTTCATAACACTAATCCAATTGATACAATTCGATGATGATAGATGCGAGAGCATCACGAATACGTGGCTCAAAAAAGGCTTTATACAACGTCGTAAAAATGAAAATAATAAACAGAGGAATATCATAATATACATTAGGATTGTGTTAGATGATATAGTTCATAATATGATATGGAGTGTAAGCATTACCTGGACCACCAATGCTTAACTCCAGGAGGAGAAAATGATTGGTCTCAAACGAATTTAATCAGTCATAGACATCTGCATAGCTGCTTAAGCAACTTATAGATCGCCCGTCTACATTTCATCATATTAAAACGGTAACGTCCAAAAAAATGGTAAAGCTTCCACTGGCTACCGTAATCCCCACGTCAGGGGAATTATATGGCACAGAAATCTGAGGCAAATAGGATTATGGTAAACTTAGTCAATTATTTTTATTGAGTTGATCAGGATTCGTGTGTGATAGAATCATAATACGGGCCATTATATATGACAAACATGACTGAGTAATAAATGTGCATCAATGCTTCATAATTACTTGCGGACTATTTCCGTTCTGCTGGTTTTACTATGAAGTCATCATATACGGAATCTTTAAAATTCTTATCAGTGATATCGAAGCCATTGATATACCAGGTCTCTGGCAATGCTTATGTGAAGGGGTTGTACTGATATCTCCACAAATTCTATTGGCAGCTTAAACAACACATATAGAAGTATAGTGTAGACGTGAAGTATTTATAGATTTAATGTCATAAATTTAACCATGAGACGCATTAATACAGCCGGCTTCTACATAAACAAGCATTACGATGCTGTCGGTGGACTGTTTCCGCATGGAATGCGGCACTAGCCTGTGCTTACATTAATCTTAGTAATATAGTCTTGTCTAATTTATACTGATGACAGTAATATGTGGTGCGGGCGCCAGGTCGAACGGCGTTTGGTGTACACGACACTGCCTACACTCCACATTCTGGTGTTTATCGGTAAATTTAGGTATTATCAACTAGCAATATGTCGCTAGTAATCCGAGGGAAGCGTATCACCGGCAAGGACGTCAGATCGCATAACGGTAGGTGGTGCAGTCAAGTAGCTCATTCGTCACAGTGACGGCCGTACAGGCCATCGCGAACATTTTGCGTTCGACGCTCGGTCCTAAAGGATTGGACAAAATGATGGTTGACGATGTTGGAGACGTTACGATCTCTAATGACGGCGCTACCATCCTGAAGCAGCTGGAGATTCAACACCCCGCGGCCAGGCTTCTCGTAGATTTGAGTGAGCTGCAGGACCAAGAGGTGGGGGACGGCACCACTTCGGTTGTCCTTCTGGCGGCTGAATTGTTGCGAAGGGCTAATGACCTCGCAGCTGCAGGTATTCACGCCACCTGTATCATCGCGGGCTACAAGATGGCCATTAAGGAGAGTGTGAAGTACATAAAGGACCACCTCAGTAAGAAGTTGAGCGAAATGAACGATGATGTTGTTGTCAATATTGCGAAGACTACGCTATCTTCTAAGATACTTGGTGTAAATGCCGAGTACTTTGCACAGATAATTGTCAAGGCCATTAGGGCCGTTGAGACATCTGACGAGATGGGCAACCGTCGCTTCCCTGTGGACGCCATTAACGTACTGAAGACTCATGGAAAGAGCACTAAGGAGTCGTACATGGTTAACGGTTACGCCATTATGATGGGCCGTGCAGCACAAGGCATGCCCATCGACATCGCTGGAGCAAAGATAGCCTTCCTTGACTTCCCGCTGAAGCAGTATCGCCTTCACCTCGGAGTTCAAGTACAAATCAACGATCCGAATGAGTTGGAGCAAATTCGACTAAAGGAGAAAAACGTTACCAAAATGCGGGTTCAGAAGATTCTTGAAAGTGGTGCTAACGTCGTTTTGACTTCACAGGGCATTGACGACATGTCGTTAAAGTATTTCCTGGAGGCTGGAGTGATGGCCTACCGACGTGTTCCTCGTAAGGACTTACGCAGGATTGCGAAATTAACAGGAGGTTGGTGTCATCTGCTTGTCAGCGGTTCATGTTATTCACAGGTCAACTCGTTTTAACCTTGTCAACTTTCGAAGGAGATGAAGCTTTCCCAGAGTCGTCCCTTGGCAGCTGTGACAAGGTTTATGAGCAACGCGTAGGAGACTATGACTTCACCTTCTTCGAAGGATGCAAATCGTCACGTGCAACTACGCTGATTTTGCGCGGTGCCAACGATTACATGGTAGACGAAGCTGAACGTTCGGTGCACGACGCTATATGTGCTGTCAGTCGTGCGCTTGAGCATGATTCCCTTGTGCCTGGTGGCGGTTGTGTTGAAACTGCACTTTGCCTTCATCTGGAGGATTTCTCTCGCACTATGGTATGTTGCCTTTCTAGAAATATTGCGCGACGATGTGCATTGTGTGGGTTATTATGTGCTAGCATTCATCAATGATTTTCCTTGATGTATACTAAACCTATGTATAAAGCATGCTGCTTGCTAGTTTAATAGAACATAAATGTTGTACTACGGTGTAATCATGTATTTCAGGGATCTCTGGAGCAGTTGGCTATTGCAGAGTTTGCTGAGGCACTATTAGTGATTCCCAAGACCCTGGCGTTGAATGCTGCACTTGACGCCACGGAACTTGTGGCTCAGCTTCGTTCGTACCATGCTAGATCTCAGGATAAAGACAATGCAAATCAAGAAGATAAGGATTACAAATGGTATGGACTCAGCCTGACCGATGGTACTCTGCGGAACAACATGACCGAGGGTGTCTTAGAGGCGACGATCAGCAAAATAAAGTCAATCAAATTTGCCACCGAAGCCGCGGTGACAATTCTTAGAATAGATGATTTAGTAACGCTAGAACCTGAACAGGAACCCGTTGATGATTAATGAAATCTTATCTGTCTGTATCCTGTGTTTGACCCCATCGCGACGTCAAGATTCCACGGCAGACATCTTCTGTAGCTATCTGTACACAATTTAATCGCATTCTAATTAACTTTTCAACGTGCGGGGCTCGTACGATGGAAGGTGACGGGGAGGAAGCTTCGTCCCCTCAGGAAGACACACCACGCTTTTCCTTTTTCACCTGTAACCTAGCGAACTATCTTTGCAGGAAGTATGGCATGTCTGGCAAGAAGACAAAGTCATATACGTTGGTATCGTTACTATTGAAGTCAGAAGTGCTCTATGCTCTGTACGTTTGGTATGTCTGCGGCGTGATTGCGACCCAGCGGCATGACCACGGATGGCACGCGGTACAGGTTCAGAGATGGCTGCCATATCTATGGATATTAAAACCTGTGTTCGCTTTTTTGGATGACTCTATGGATAGAATCTTGAAGCAGCTGAGCGTGATGTGGCGTTACCTTTGCGAAGGTAGTGGGAATCCAGACAAAATTGGTCTTCGTTTAGGGCGACGGCGTTGCTTCATAGACGATGTCCTGGACTTCAACCAGCGGTTCAATATTGTTCTCGTGATCTCTGAAATTGGGATTCTAGCGCTAGTGCCGTTGATGTACTACTTTTTTTATATCAACCCATCATGTATGAGATGGGGGTTGTATACAGTGGTAGGACTCGCTCTATGCCAGATTGCAGCAAGCGCATCCTGTGAGGGAGCTTTTTGTCGCTATGTACAGTGCAATTCGGAATTGTCTGAAGTGCAGTTTATCTCTTTAAGGCAAATGCTTGTGGCAGGTTACGGTGTTTCGACCTTGGTTTGCATTTTGTGGCCATATGCTACCAGTTTGGATTTCTTATTTTCGCCTTTGGCTCTCATGAACATATATCCTCTTTTCCTGGTCAGCAACACTGTATGCGTCTTGTGGGTCGTATTTAGCGATGACGCTGGTTACGAGGAAGCTGTCGACATGTCTAGGCGTTCTGAGACATCATGGTCACCGAAAACCTTATTTGCATTTTTAACACTGATGTGTATGGCATTAGATTTGCGCTATCGCTATGTTTTTGGAGCATTCCGCAGGTTTCAGCATCCTTATGTAGTACTCGTCTCAACGTTACTCGCGGGACAGGTATTGAAGATGATTATCAGCTACATTTGCGCGCGCCATGTAACCCTCCAAGGGCTCATAAATATCGCAAAGTTCATCTTCGTTCTCATGTTTGTGCTGACATTTGCAACGCATAGGATCGTGCCGCTGCCATCAGACTCCTCCAGCACGTGGTACTTGTTCTCCGTCATTTTCTGCATGACTGTGATTCAACATCTTCTTATCACCTTCGGGCTGGCATTGAGTGTAAGAACAGCTCCTACCAAGCTGGAGTCCACTATTACGTCGTTAACCGACGTTGTGATGGATGTCGTCTCCTTCATGTACCGAGAACGTTTATTCTTGAGGCCATTTGCCCTGAAATTCCTCAAGTACGATGCTGTATTCGACAGTCTCACATCATTCTTCTGTCTGTACAGCTTCTTCGTTCTGTTCGCAAAGCCACAGATTGAAGCGTTATTGTACCGTGGATCCATGCCCCTGAAAATTGTAGAGCGGCCCAGATTACCGCAACTTTTGCCAGTCAGTGAAGAAGCATCGCCGATTCAAAGCAGGGCAGAACACTTTCCGATAGAAGTTCCTCCTAGCGTAATTAATTCCCAGGCTCTCTTGCAGGATCCCGATGCAGACAAATCTCCCTGGGGTGTAGAGAGTGACTACTCCAACACCTCCGACTAGAGTGGTATAACTAGTAAACTAATATCAATATAACTGTGCTGCGTTTCACACTCAATATACACATGGAAAAACGTCTGTCTTTTGAGTTGTCACGGCTGAGAGACCATTCTAGCGCTTATAAGCTTGACCTCGCCACATCTCGAGTGATTAAATTAAGCTCAGATGGTAGCACTACCTGCAATAGGCAAACTTACGATGATATATTACATCCTATGACAGATGAGCTGACCTTCCGTGCCATTGAGTTGCCCAGTGAGAAGCGCACTGCGAATGTATGAGATATACACACCATGTCAATGTATATATGATACCATTTCATGATTCTACTAGCTCATTGAACGGATTGTATGACATTCACGTTGTAATGCCTAGTAATCGTTGTACAGGTCAAGGCATGCCATTATGAAGGTGGCTTTACCATTTGGGAGTCAACGTGGTTTCTACTCTCCTTTCTGCATCAAGAGTTGCGCATGAAAGAGGGAGATCTTGCCATCGATTTGGGTATGTATATCCTCAGTGAAGGTACTCATGCAATAGCAGGTTGTGGAAATGGAATCTGTGGAATCCATGCATTGAGGAATGGCTACGAGGTTCTATTTCAAGATCTCAACTGGGAGGTGCTGGAGGAATCCGTGGTGCCAAACTATCTGGTTAATATTGTCTTACGCCAAATAGAAGCTGATACCGAACATGCAATTATAAGGAACGATGGAACGGAGAGGCAGGATAAGCATTTGATGGGCGATACATTCCAGCAGGGTAAGCATTGTAACGCAAAGTAAGCCATCAATTGTCTACAGGAAATGGGGAATGCACTTACTCCAATGAGTCATGCCCAAAGGGTCATAATGCCGATGCTGGAGATGTTGAAGTTATACTGAATACAAGCAAGTGTGATACATACTGCCATGCAACAATAATCGGAACAAGGGGGACTGGAATATCATCAAATTCTCTAAAAATACCTGAATCAACAGAGCGAAAGCCTATATTAAACGATCAGCGGAGATGTAAATACGAACTACTATCATGCATGTGGGATAATATGCCATCCTATGCGGAGACGTTCCTGGCAAAATTTCGCAACGCATGTTCCCTCATAGTAGCTAGCGAGTGTCTCTATCGCACTGAAAACTACCCGGCGATCGCGAATATTCTGCTACAGTACCTTATGGAAAATGACGGTCGTGCCTATATCGCAACAAAAAGGCTCTACTTCGGCATGGATGGTGGTTCATTTGAATTCATGACATACATCAACAGCAAGCACAGCTACTCGAAGCATAAACTCCAAGCGACCATACACAAAACGCAAATGCTACCGTGTAGCTCCAACGTCATAGACATATTAGAAGTGCGAAAATACAATACAGATATTACTGAAATCTATGAATCAGGAGCTAACTAAACTTTTATATGAACACTGGATAAACTGGCAGTATTTTGAATTAATATCCAATTAACGTGATTACAAAGGCCAAAATATGCGGTCACAATAAGGATCACGTTCTACAGGAATGTGGCGAACGACAGTTGATACCTGTCTAAGATAACACCGATATAAGCATATATAAGTTTTACTGATATAATCGTGAAATGGGAGAGAACACCCAAGAGCCTTGTCATCCTTCCCTAACACACGTTGTCGCGCAATAGGCACGTCCGTCCCCACAGCGGTGACATGTGCGATCACAGTAGGTTACGATACAGCTACTAAGGAGGTCTCAAGTGGCTATATCGCATAAGATTTGTCAATAGACCTGTTTCCGTATTGCACATCGCGCCAGAAGTGTTACATAACGTTCGGGGAGGCGTCTGATTGTGCGCAAATCCGTTGCTGCATAGGTAGGTCGGCTGGACGCTATATGCTTGTGGAGTTCTTGGTGTGACCGTAAGGCGTTAATTGTGGATCTCTGGTGCCTCTACGGTACTTTCAGTGGTGTCTGTCGCACAACTGCCAGGCTGTCGTTGCTAGTCCTATGTCTTTCTTAGACAGCACAATACCGTATGGAAAGGCAACAACCAATAGGTAGGGATGTGCTTGAAGTTTTACCGCATGACGCTATCACATCGATATAACTCAGACACATCACCACGTGGAGCATTAGACAGGTGTATCTCGGTTGATTAAATATGAAATTTGGGCCATCTTAGGGGTGTCAAATCAAGGCAATCTATATGTAAAGATCATTTGGAGTTCCACTTTTCGGATGATCATTCGATATAATCACGGTCTGCATGGCCATGTTCCCCGTGTCATTGCACATATATTACATTCTTCAGTTCGGGAACAATCGTGATATATTAAGTCTTTATTGATTTAGCCGATTACATAGATCATATCGGTGCATTTTGTGTTGATCTCGGATCCGCCTTTTCACCAGTGTTGGTAAATATCTTTGGTAATTGCAGCACCAAGGTTGAATATATTGCATTACGCTGGTATATGCGACTGTTACATTACAATGGCGGACGTACATCAAAAATCAAAGCGTGCATTTGGGCAAAAGGGGATGAAGCCCAATGGAGCTTCTGCAGTGCATGCCAATAGGAAGCCCATGGGAAAGACTGAAGGACGCGATTCAAAAAGGGAATCTGAAGCACAAGTTCAAGGAGGCGCCGCATCAGGTATTAGTACCGATTGTTTCAACGATCTCCTTTCTAATTTCACTAAGGCACTGACCTCGTCTAACACTCAGTCGACAGGCTCTGCTTCTACACAGGAGCAGATGCTGTGCGAAATGGGAAAAGTATTCTTCTCCAGCATGATGGCTTTCAATCAAATTCTACAGACTCACGCTGCTTCTGTGGCATCAGATTCTACCCCCAAGAATACAATGAACGGCACAAATACAATAAAGGACGGTCATACTTTGCAGAAGGCACCTACCACCAGTAAAGGTGAACGGAAGTCTGCTGATGATGCAGTGGGGCAGAATGCGTCCACCCGCAAGCCTCCAAGGAATGTGAATGATAAGGCTGTCAATGGTGCAACTCCTGATTTTTCTAAAGAGACTAAGGATGCACCAAGTGCCGTTGCGGATGTGGCAACGAATTCTCCACATCCACAAAAGAATTGCAAAAAACGTGACAGTGTTGTAAGAAACGCTTGTCCCAACGAAAAGGGGATTTCAGGCCTCGTAAGGAACTCCGCATCTGCCCCTAAAACAAAGTCGGGTATGAACAAAAAGATTTCCAGCACATCCAGTGATGCTTCCAAACAGACGGGGCCACGGGCCCCGCGTCGAAATACGCGTTCCCATGCAGGAGGGTCTAAAGCTTCCGAATCAAAATCAACCACAGTTGATACGCCCGCCGTCCGTGAGGGCAACAAGTTGCAGGCTGACCCTAAGGAAGATTTTAACAATGCGCCTACTCCAAACAACATAGTCAAGACGGATGATCTGGTGTATATAGACGATCTGGTTTCCCCCGAAAAGCAGCTAAACTTCAACATTTATAGATTCGTGGACAGTTGCACTGCTGCCAATCTGGCGACAGCTGAACGGAAGGAAGTTGAAGGATCTGTCAAAAGTGAGGAGTGGCCGAGTATACATGCTGATACAACCCTTACAGCTACACCTGTAAGCGAGGTTGCAACATCCCGCGTTTGTCCAGTGATTCAAAATGCATCTGAAGTTCTCAGGGCTGCATTCATGGGTGATGTTGAACTTTTGAAAGCGCAAGATTTCATGGACTTGAGCTATGTGGACGATGTTGGTCGCAGTGCGTTGCACTATGCAAGTGCTGCTGGCTCAGCAGCCTGTGTCGAGTATTTGCTTTCCCGTAATGTCGACGTCAACCTAGCCGATCGCAAGGGATGGACTGCCATCCACATCGCAGTGTCGAAAAATTTCACGGATGTGGCCCGTCTCCTTGTAAAAGGCGGCGCTGATATTTTTGCAAAGCTCAAGCATAAGTGCGCTCCCGCGCGTCTTACCGACGTATGCTCTCCAACCATCCACTTTGCGGCCATCAAGGGTAATATTGAAGTAACCAAGTTACTCATTGAGCATGGTGCATCTGTTAACGATGTCGACTCTGCAAATATGACCCCGCTTTATTATGCTGCGTTCAGGCCGAACAAGGATTATGTAAAGTTTCTTCTGGACAACGGCGCGACTATAAATCTGAAGGACGTCAATGGTCGCACGCCTTTCCATTGTGCGGCGCTTTCTGGTATGGTAGACAACGCTAAGCTTATGGTGGAGAAGCATGATTTCATAAACGATGAGGATGCTTGGGCGTTAACACCATACAAGCTTGCGGAACTGCGCAACCACAACGAGTTTCTCACTTATCTTAAGGATACACTGCATATTGTCGATGAAGAGGTTGAAGATATAAACAGGGTTATTTCGTCCACCATTGCCGTAGCCCTTCAGGAACCCAACGCTGATCAGATTTACCGCTGCGTCACGCGCATTGGAGCTGACCTCTGCAAGACGGTGTTTGACCTGACGATGCAAATCGAACGCAACGGTGGTGTCTTGACAGCTGATGGAACCCGCAGACGTACAAGTGGTGGTATTTTTTTCACGTGCCTCCGTGAGTTATACCTCAATGATATAATCAGTAAGGAAGACTACAACTACATTCGCGCTGCAGAGAACGAAAAACGCATTGCGAAGGCGAACGAACGTAGAAATAAACTGAGAGCACGTGCCTAATATTTTGTTCATTCTGTAAGTATCCCTAGTTGGTCTTATACGGTACCGTTTGTTAAATGGAGCATCAAAGTATAAATATTAGTAGCTCATGTATACCTTCAGATTGTGAAGGTATGGCAGCGTGTCCCACAGCAATAGCAATGGTGCACCTTAGTCATAGGTGCGGGTCCACCAAGCATAACCGTATGTCACACGAAAGCATGATAGTCAATATGTGTTAGTGGATGTAGGCTTTAGTCCATGCCTTTGGCTATGCAACATGGTATATACCAACATGCATGCATCATACGCAATAGCCGATACTCCTGTCTCAATATATAAGTTAATGAGGATTCGAAATACGCTACTACGGTAATGAACTAATTCTAGATGTATTCATAGATGCCGTCTAATGCGAAAAAATGGATACCGACGAACAACGCAGTGGCGCCGCTACTTTGACATTGATGATTAAATAACGCCAATAACAACACATTAGCACGCCTCCGAATTCTCCTATCCTCGCATCTGAATACATGCGATACCTTTCGAAACAACAAGAAGATTAAAACACAGGAATAATGCAAGGTAGCTAAACAACGTATCCATTTACTTCGTCCACTCAGCACCAAGTCTAGAGCATGGTAACAACATAGAATGTAACAAAGTCCATCATATAGTGTTCGTGGCAATGAAATGTTGAACTACAACGCTACGACACGATGTGTAAAGACATGGCTAAGGGTTATCTGGAAAGAGGCGCCGATTGCTGGGTTGAAAGCATGTAATATATTAATAATACAGTAACAAATGTATGTTAGAAATAGCCAAAGTCTAGATGTGTGCGTTATATCTGTCGCTTACCCATAATGCGGGGACCCTATATACACTCCGTTATAGCTCGATTGCCAATCAAACGGAATGATGGTGCCGTATTGGTTATGTGCCGGTTCCCTTTTGTTACTCGTCCAACATGCGGCGGCTGACCTGTCTTATGAAGAATTCTATGCCACCAAGCTACGCAAACAGGCCGCCGATGAAATTGTTGACGAGCCGCTGCTAAAACTGGGAATTGGCAGCTGTCAGAAGGTTGATCTGGATCTAAAGCGTGTGTATGATTCAATTGTGCGCTATGATCCTGATATGTTCCTTTTCACTGGTGATGTGGTGTATGCCGGTATGTCTGGTGATGTATTTGCTCAAAGGGCTCAGCTAACGGGTGCTGTGAACCTCACTGTCTCAAGACTGTCTACGATAAGCTCACGTCGTCAAGTGCTTATCAGCAATTTGCCAGGTCAATGAAGAGGATTGAAGCCATATACGATGACCATGATTTCGGTAGGAGCAATGCATGCACATTTTATCACACTTTGTGAAGGTATCAACGATGGAGATGGGGCGTTCAAATACAAAGAATTCAGCCAGAAATACCTCATGGATTTTTTGAACAAGCCCCATGACCACTATCGCAGAAGGCGGAAAGGCTCTTATTTCTCCGTCCTCTTCCGCGATCCAAACAACGCGAAGAATACCGTCAAGCTTATTGTTTTGGATGTCAGATACCACAGGTCCTGTTTTTACTATTGCCCTTGTCAAACATGCCTGTGGAAACCAAAACATATGAGCTTATTCATCTACCATCGCCTCATAAACTTTATACTTGGGTGAGTTGACGTAGGCATGTGCTACCTATTCCTGCGACGATACGCTCAATAATTGTATACCTAGTTGTTGTTCGGTTTGTCCTTATTCCATGTAGTGATGATGTGACTGAACCTGCATTGACGATTAATGAATGACACCAATGTTTGGAACGCATAGCCAATTTGATATCTTGTACCAATTTTTTACCCACGTGTGATGCGTAACTAACTGACGATACAGGCTCGGTTGGGATCATGATGGTGACGTACTCGGTGAGGAACAGTGGCATTGGCTAGAAGGCCAGTTGCACAACTCGGAGGCTGAGTCACATATCATCGTCTCATCAATGCAGATATTCACAAGGTACGCCATCACTGAAAGCTGGGGGCTACTCCCGAGAGCTAAGGATAGGCTTGTAAATCTTATGCTTGCAACAAAACCGAAGAACCCAATCTTTGTCTCGGGGGATGTTCATTACGGGGAAATCGATGTCATGGATGTAGGTGGCGCAGCAGCAGTCACAATACTTTACAGGGAGTTGTGGAAATCACCGCAAGCAGTCTGACACATTCAATCTTGGAACTTGGCCGATCGCCGTACAGGCCATTTCCTTTATCGGTTTATTTCATTAGGAAAAACCCATACATGTACAACAATTTCGGCGGCATAGAGTACGAATTTGATAGCACAAAGGGTGAGTAACCATCAGAGATGCCTATTATAATTGATTAGGTGTGCTGAAGTGGGAGGTAAAACTGTTCAACGCGGACGGAGAGGTCGTTGACACATTCAAAAATGATGGAACTATGGACCCACGAGCGGTATACGAGGATCTGGACAAGAAACACAAATCGTTCTTCAAGAATACTCGCATCGTTAGGCGCCGTGGAATTCTCTTCCTTATGGCTCTCGTATATCTAATGTGTTGCGCAGTGTCTTGGATGGTGCTTATACCCTATATTATATTCAGTTATCTGCTGAACAAGGTTACACGGCAACACAAAGAGAAAACGCACTAGGTTTTTTCAGTTGCTATATTTCTACGTCGGAGCAAAATGGAGGAAGAAGAATTGAGAAAAAAGACGATCTCTGAGCTAAAAGTGATGCTGCAAGAGAAAGGCCTTAAGACGACAGGCAAAAAGGTTTGATAGTTGCGGTCTTTAAAATTTTCAATGTGTGCAGGAGGACCTTTTGAATCGTCTTTTGGGTCGCGAGACATCCCAACCTAACGAGGACTCCGAGTCAAATGCGCACAAGTCTGGAGGTTCTGTGGGAAACTCCAAGCAAATTGACAAGGACAAAACCACTAATACAAACAATTCAAATCCGTCATTGGACGAAAATGACTCCACCAATATGAGGAAAGACAAGGTCATCGATTATGAAAATGCCGATGATGTCTCGGTTAGCATGAGCCCTAAGGACACCCCTAACCCAAGCGAACAAGGTATTCCTCTACTTTTGTACGCATAATTAATATTGTGGTAGCCCCCAAGTCAACACAAATCTTCAAAATGACAGATGAGGAGCGAATGGCATGGCGTGCGAAACGATTCAACGTTCCGGTCAAAAAGGACAAGCAAAGGAAGACAGGAGGAAATGCTACCCACGATGGCAACAAGGTCGGCAGATACAATGGAAGTGGGCACCAGTTCACGCCTGAAGAGAGAGCCAAGCGACGTTTGGAGCGTCTTATGAAGGTAGGCATATTGACTGCGAACTCATGTGCCATTGACTTTACAGAGAAAAGGAGTGGAACCGGGGGTTAAATTAGATGACGAAGAACTTGAGAAACGGCGGAAGCGCTTAGAACGATTCGGTAAAAAGTAACCGTGCGACGGCGATGATGACAACTAGTGTCATGCTTTCACATGATATGCTTACCATGATTATATTTTTACTGCCTGAGCCTCGCAAATCAACATAATAAACATACGTCATTGCATTAAACCTATCGCTAACATTTATACATTTGCAAGCATAGGGTTTTAAGGAAACATCGTAGCGCTAGAAACTAAAAGGAACATTAAACGTACAAGTTCAAAGTATGCATGCCAGCCTAGTGAGGGTGGCTTTAGTGTAGTTTTCAAGATAATAGATGTTAAAACTCATCAGCCGTAGAGCATTGATGGCTTGGTCTCCATCTTCATGTTGGCGTTGATACGGTGCTCAAATTGTTCGTGAATCGCAATTTCAATCCAGTCATCCTCGTCTACGTTCCCGCTAGTATTGCGGTTTACGTTAACGTTCATGTCACCGGATTTGCAGGAAGTGAACATGATCATTTCAGCGTTTATCTTGCTTATCCAGAAGCCAACCTGCTGACACTTGTCAATGGCAGCCGATGGCAGGGTGTTCTGAACTCGCACCTTAACGTTGTTGCAGTTGGTCAGCTCCATGCCGGAAATACAAGAGTTCAAGCTCACTTCAACACCCTTGGACGAAATAATCGCAATAGAAACAATCTTCCCAGGTATTACCACCTTCACGTTCTCACACTCGCAAACCTGTACAGACTGCGTGGTGCCGACGCATGTAAGGTCCAACGTCGTATTTCTTTGATGGGCGATCATCCATACTTCGCCACTAAGCTCGAACTTTGGCTCTGATATGCAATGACACAACCATAGAGTAATAACTCACCCTTGGCTGAAAGCTTCTGGGTCATCTTCCTGCTGAATTGTGTCAGCAATGCTTCACGGGGAGAAGGAAGGTCCGTCATTGTGTCGATGCAAGATGTAATAGCACATCAAAGTGGAATGGAGCAACTCTACACGGAGTGCTTCAACTAAATATTTGTGACCGTGCCTATAATTTTAATGAAACGCTAGTGCAAGCACAGAATTATTATCTGCGTCATGGTGTAGAGGGATAGTTGTAACATCGACGTGAACGAACCCTCAACCCTTCCGTGTATTTTGTAAACATATAATTTGAATTGTAACAAGTGCTAAATTTTATGATAAATGTAAGAACTTGGATTAGTGCCAAAAAATAGAGGACATCTAGTGTGCATCATGCTAAGGCACGGCCAGCAAAGGTTATAACTACAAGTTTAAGTTCCTTAAAACGTTAAAACGTTCCCATTGAACACTGTTCTATTGGAATCTTACATTAGTGGCTGAACACAGTCAGCGTGAATATTTAAAATCTCTCACTGCGTCACGAGAGGCGCTGTTTCCTCTGTCTCAGGAAGGCTTGTTTCACGTCCGGTGATGCGATGGAAGTATATTCCGATGCGCTCCTTTGTTTGGCCGAAGAAATTCGGTGAATAGCGCATGAGTGCCAGCATAGCAACCGCCACAAATACGAAGAATGCGGAAAAAAATAAGAAACTTCCGTTAGAACTGGCCGTCGTTGACTTTTCTCCGTCAAGTACTATGGCATCTTCGTCATAACCCGCTTCTGTATCATCGTTGACGGAATCATCATTGCCTTCCTGGTAGCTATAGGCATTACAAACGGGTCCTTCACAAGTGCCCATCCTGGCAGCTTTCACTAAATGGTCTCTAATGGGTTTGTAGCTGCTGCTTTCAGCGTCAATGAAGTTACCATAGTCATATAGTATCCGTGGGTTAGACGCCCTGAAGAGGTTCGGATGTACAAATTCGCCATCGACTGCTGAGCCATTTTCATTACCGAAAACTCTATATCCGTAATTGGCATAAAACCCTGGTTGGAGACTCTCATCATCCATCTCAAGTAAGCTTGATGGATTGAAGCTTTCATCATCCTCAGTCTGGAAAAGGTTAGATTCGTCAAAATCATCTCCATCATCTTCGAGCCCTAAGAAACTAGATGCGTCGAAATCGTCTTCACCATCTTCAACCTCTAAGAAACTAGATACGTCGAAATCGTCTTCACCATCTTCAACCTCTAAGAAACTGGGCACTTCAGAACCTTCCTCATCATCCCCAAACTCTAAGAAACTAGATAGGTTGATGGGTGATCCATCCACGATCTCATAAGAATCAGGGGCAGTAACATTTTCGTAGCTAGTATCTAACTCATCCTCCCCGAAAAACACAATTTTGTTTGCCTCATTGTCTTGGTAGGCATTCTCACCATTACCTTTGATAGCGTTACCATTAACATCTGCATAGGCAAAAACCGCAAAAAAAAGGAAAATGGCATTAAAATGTCCTAACACACAAGCCTTCATTGTAATTGCTCTGCAGTATAATCAAGATAAGGTAGACAGATTAATCTAAATGTGTACGTTCCTGCAGGCACAGTACGACAGAATAGCTAAGTTGAAGATAAGGTGCCACTCCCAAATTACAAACAGTGTCATATAATACACATACGTCAGGATTATCTTGTCTAATACACTGGAATAGGAGGTGCACCTTCATTCCCTCATCTGCATAAAAGACAGAGGACACCAAAAAGGCTAAATACTCAAACTTCCACAAATAATCATACAAAACCGCACGTAACACACAATATTATCGTGTCTTTCCTGATTTTGGCGTTGCTCTTATGTTAAATGATCGCAGCACATCTGCCAGTAGTGATAGACATAAAGCAACCAACAGGATATCCACTTCATTTAGATAGATAATTCAACAATTTACTGTGCATTGTAATGCTTTATTATACTTAACTATGGCTTCCTTTGGTGTCTATACACGATTAAACATAGAGGAATGGCGGCTGTCTAAAGGAGTGAAATATGATTAAATTCCATATTTGGACCATATATGTGTATTAATAAATATTTATATTTATAGCTTAAGCATGCTGTACCACTGTGTCAACTCTTTATGTCATTGCACCCCTAAAATATCCTAAGGGTCACACAGATACAAAGCATAGCCTTCTAACCTAAATCCGCATATAAGCAATTTCAAGTTTAACGATGAATTTGTATAGTACATGCATCGTTAGGCCGTTGTTACGAAGATGGCTGGAGCTTCGCCATTTCTCGTCACTGCGCAGGAAGAAATCAGACGCTTGGACATCTAAGAACGTACCAGGGAAATTCCAGAGAGACGATAAATATGACCCACCAATCGCTCCAAGGTATGTCAATACATCCTTAGTTGGAATCATGTCCACCTAGCTCTATTCCATGCGATTCTACTTCATACCAACATGGGTGGAGGCCCATTAAGGGGGAGCACATTCCGGGTTACGAGGTACCGACTCGATTTAGAATTCGGATGAGGCAACACACTTCTCCAGACCATAAGACGTTAGTCAAACACATTGTCTGTATGATCGCATCTCTACAGGGGAATCGTATACAGCCGTGATACATCCTCGGCAACCACGTACACGGACTACTCTGGCTTGCGTTTCCCAACACTCGACACCTCGGAAAACACAAACTATTGGAAGGTACGTTGTGCAATAAGCTTTAATAGTGTTGTGCTATATTTCATCTGTACCGCATGTTTCATAACTTTTGTACAGGATACAGGACTTAGCCGACTGTTACCACGCATTTTTCCTGTAAAACTGCCCATGAAACGGTATCAGAGTCCAATGTTGTTTTTCTAAACAACCTATTGCAGGAAAATAGACCCACTAATGCGAGAATATATATTCTTTCTCAACTCACTTGATCCAGCCAGGTTCACAGTACCTAGGATATCGGAACGCTACGGGTGAGAATTGCAATATATACATGCTGTGTAGAAAATGACACTGTGATGTTAATACAACACAAATGATAAGAAAGCTGTCTGATGCTGATCATTAAAACATTCACAGCTTTAAGGAGTCTACCATCAGAGAAGTCATTCGAGAATTCAGCCTCCTGAATTTCATACTCTACAATAGGTATGCCATAGAGTCATACCAAGGCAACGCTCATTTTGCAGGCTTTGTGATCCAAAGGACAAGAGGATCACCCTAGAGGAAGCGAGGATGCAACTCAAGGAGCAGGCCTACCGGGACCATATAGGTGAGCATATAGTAAGTGGATTGAAATCTTTGGGCAGGCTATATCCAGGTAGCCAACGAGGAAGATGAAGAGGAACACGATTTCCAAAGTGAGGTTGGAATGTGTCATTTCTTAATTTTACAGCCAACGAAAGCACCGCCGATTGGGTCTACAGACAATCTGTGCAGGTGGAGGGCCTCTCGGCATTCCCACTCCCTTCAACAAGGTGAGGCTGTAACAACGACGAGTAAAATAATGTAGAGATCCTATGCCAAAACGCGTGGATGTAGACCTCACGGTCAAACACACCAAACACGTCAAAATTGTCAACTGGATCGATCCCACCGACAAGGTTGTATTCTAATAACGCACCATCGCATCACTTGTCACATGATCGTATCAATGGTACGTGAAGTATGGCGCTTTCGCACAGTAACATTCTGAAGGCTCCAGGCCGTACTTACATAGTATTAAGTAAGCGGATGTACATGTACTCTAATTTAAATATTCATGTCGAAGCACACCTTTAAGCCGTAGCATGCATAACTTTATGCTATTACGATGGTGAATTATGTTAAATCGTGCACAATGGCACGTTAAACATCGTTCCTCTGCCACCGGGGTTGGCAATCATAAAATAACGGATCTGACCAAAACCCTATAACGGGAGTGATGCTGTAGTTTTGATAGTGTAGATAGCTAGCATTAGCTGCCATTAAGACTCATCACTGGACCATATCGGCGAGCCGTCTTCCTCCAAAATCGGTGACTCAGGCGGCGTAACTGGCACCGCCTCCACCTCTTCACGCTGCCGCTTCACAGGAAGCGGCGCTATATCTGTCTGCACACACATTATGCGTATATACGATATAGTCAGCACGTACATTGTTGAAAAGTGGTAGACGGCATGGGCCTTGTGACTCAAGCAAACGAGCTGGGAACAATGCATCAATAACACCCAGCTTTCGCAAATATTCAATTATATGCTCCTCACGGTTCGGCCCCAATCTCTCACCTCGGGTGTGCAGAGCGAAATCTTCGAACTCGTCGAGCAGCATTTTAGTGTTAAACTCCCAAAACTGGCGTGCCAGGTGGGTGAAGTACGGCGGAAGCAGGACATGCACAACTTCTTTGCCATTTCTCTTATGAAGACAGATGGCGTCCCACACGCACTGCAGATAATGCCGACACAACGAATTCTCACGGTCGTTGTAACGCTTGCAAACCACGTAGATCCGCTGGGTCCACGGCGCAACCGAAGCGGGGCGGTACAAGTGTACCTCGTCGAAGACTGCACGCAACACTGTCACCAGACAGACACTAAAACGAGTTAAGAGTGTTGAAACTGCAATAACGAGATCACCATCCGGCGATAAGCAATTCAATGCCTGCAAAAGCTGTGCAATCACCACATGCTTTGTCTTCATCTCGTCGAAGCAGACCTCACGATGATGCGCAGCAGACCGACGTGTATCACAAAAGACAAAATCACAAGAACCACGTAATGACGACTCAGACAGCTGGTTAGTCAAGCACTTATATCCGTCTCCTTTGCGTAAATGCTCATCGTAGTTGAACTCAATGCACTGTCCGACGACACCCTCGCCTACGAAAGAGTCGACGATGACCCTAAGATCATAGAAGGAGTCAAAGTGTATTACAGAATCGCCCTCACCGATAGACTTGAACCCACACAGTAACGATCCCGGAATGCCATGCCGCTTCAGCAGTGATATGGCCGGAAACTCTTGAGTCGGGTTGCTAGTGATCTCAAGATAGGATTTGTACCTACTCAGATCTAGAAAACGCTTAAAGACTAACGCAAGATGCGTTACACCCGCATTAGGTAGCACGTTTATGTCCGACAAAGCTTCGCCAACAGCACCGTCAATGTATAGGGCGTCCATTGCTGTCACAACAGGCAGAGCCTCGCTGCACATAGTTCGCACACGTGTAACGTCGTAGAGAAGGTCGTTGCAGACAAAGTGACTCATGCGAATCTCGTATGGGTGCAACGGCGCCGCCACAAACCAAGAATCCTTCAGGTAACGCTGACTCTTCAAATTGTTACGGAGCTCAGATAGCAACGGCTCATCCAGATTTATGGTCAAATGATCCATATCTAACTTCGTATAAGTGGGCCGAAAATCGTATGCGAATTTCAGCACGTCCGTTATGTTGCTGCCGAAATCAGCGCATGTGGCGTCCTCGGACAGCCGAATAAAATGCGATGAGTCCCTGTTCGATTTATACCGCTTATAGAGCTCCTCTCTACGCGTCTGTAACTCCTTATAGCTATTTACATACGATCGACGCGTATCCAGCCCGGGCAAGTGCCGCTTGGGAACATGGAAAAGTGAGCTAGTAGATTTACCGGTGATCATGGCATTGCTGAAGGACATGTACTTCACCAGTCGACAATCGGAAGGAATGGCTTCTATGTTGAATTGACTGATGAAAAAACGAGAAAATTCGCGCTTCTTCTTGTAGAACGAATTTTCATCGGCAATCTGCATGTACTGGCTCATGGTATTGCGCAAATTACGACACTGGAGCTCGGCGAACATCTTCGAGCACTCCACGAACTCAGCTCGAAACGAACTTGGAACCCACTCTCTCGGAAGTATAGCTTTACGATCTTTCGTAGTCATATACTCATTTACAAGCTTACACAACGCGCACAACAAGACAGAGGTGATGCCGTTGAAACCAATGCACACAACGTAAACCTCTGAATTGCTAGCCTTAGACAGGTGTGGTTTGCATACCTCGATATTTTTAAAACACATGCTAAGCAGTGATATGATAGACAGCGAGGACTCCTCGAAGAGGGTGAACATCTTGACGATGAACACAGCTCCTACACGCATCAGCCCCAATGCACAGACAACCTCGGACAACTTCAGAGCGGCGGTCATGCTTTCCTGGTTATTTGGGTCACTCTGGCAGTCAAAAGAACCGTCAGCAGTAACGATGTCAGCCAGAATCGGGGCCTTATTTTTGTTGTAACGGCTCGGACGACTGACGTGATCCCAGATGTACTCAATATTTGCACTCCGAGTGATATTGCCAGAATCATCGGTGCCTGTAATCCAATTACTATACGTCTCTCTGAAAAGAATGTCTTCGGAAAGACATTCATTGTGGCCATTTCCCTCGTGGTAAGGGTTCAGGGATGTTGCCATCCACGACAGTTCACACAGGCTGTTCTTGTGCTTAACATGGTGATTCAATGCAGCAATGAAACCACCAGGGCACTCGGAGATGTGAAACGATCTCACAACACCGCCCTCATTGGCCAGGTTTGGCATCAAGATGTCAACGACCTTGTATGTCTCAAGAATCTCGTACAACTTTAGCCATGCATTTGTAACTAACTCTACCCCGGGCTCATGCCGACCGTTTACAAGTGTGTTTATCTCACACACTTGTTTAACTACCAAGGATGTATGGTCCAGAAGATTTGTATGGGCAGACCATTTGTCAATATCAATTTCGTTGAGGGAGTCCTTGAGCTCTGACAGCAACGCTTTAGTCTCCGCCAATTCACCTATCTCGTACAAGGGCGCACGACCAACCGCCGCATTTATTGTAGCACATATACAGATCCGCTTCCTCTGTGTACACTTTGCGCATGGCGTCGCGCTTGGAGGCACACGCTTATGATCAGCCAGCAAACGGTTTAAATTGCCCTGGAACACGAAGCGCTTCTCGTTGTGTAGAGCCACCGGCTTATCAGTGCCGGCAGTGGCCATCTTAGCAACCGTGCAGAGAACCGCTGGAAATGCCGAGTACATCTAAAGCCTGCCAGTGCGTGAGTTCACAGCGGTGGGGGTCTAGACAGGGTAAGGATACCGCAGTAATGCTATCGCAAGCAGGATTCCGGTTACAAAATGATTTAAAGTCAAGTATAATGTGGAAATACTGCGGCCAAAGTATCGCGTGACAACATGGAGCAGACACATGGCGTCACCTAGTTTGTGCGCATTCTAGCTCGAGATTCTACTAGATATAGTAATGTATATGCGCTTCATGTTGCATAGAGTGTCCTAAACTGTACATTTTATACTCATCATACCCTTCGGGTCATTGTCGCATATATGTGTGTCGCCATATGAAGCATTGATGCGACTCTGTTTAAGACTCCGGCAGTCTATGGATTAATCACAGTACAATAAAATAAGACGCAACATAGGCAATTGGGACTAATATCACAATGGCGAAGCTCCAGATTACAATGCTTGGAGCGGGACAGGACGTCGGACGTTCATGTGTCGTAGTCACGTTCCCATCAAGAAGGCTACTTTTCGACTGCGGCGCTCATTGTGGATTCGTAGATCATAGGAGATACCCAGATCTGCAACTTCTTGGAGATGTAAAGGTGTATAACACTCTTTACAATACTCAGATGGACGCATTGCTGGACAATCAAAGTAATATTACACCTTCTGAAGCCACGGAGGCTGATGAATCAACGTTAAATGTGCCAGACACGCCAGAAGCCCAGGAACAAGTTGACGCTAGCAGGGACCGTAAGTCATTGCAAACAACGTGCATACAGTTCATACAGGTAATTTTCAGACGGCTACAATTATGAAGAACGCCTTGAAAACGTCATTAGACAATGTAACAAGTTATATAGATTGCTCGATTATATCGCATTTTCATCTTGACCATATAGGAGCGCTACCCTTTCTCACGGAACACCTTGGGTAGGTTCGTGCCTTAGAGCATGCATTTTTTACAAGGTATAAGGGGCCAGTTTACATGACATATCCTACAAGGGGTCTGGCGCCAATTCTGCTCCGAGACAGTGCACAAGTAGTTGCCAGCAAATTCAGGAACACCGTAGATACTGAGGGGTCTTCGCGGGGCCTCAACACACTATTGAACCGCAAAAAGAAACGCAAGCCCATAACAGTTGAACAGCTGGAGAAACTTGACCCATGGGGATATACCATAGATTGCGTAGCAGAGAGCCTCCATAAAGCGCATGTAATGCAGCTGAAATCAACGCAGAGTTTGGGAAACATCAAAATTACACCCTACTATGCTGGGCATGTTCTAGGTGCCGCTATGTTCCACGTGGAATGCGATGGATTCAAGGTGCTATACACCGGCGACTTCAACACAGCCCCCGATAAGCATCTTGGGCCTGCACGGGTGCCGCCACTGGAGCCGGATGTACTGATCTGTGAGTCAACCTATGCTTCCGTGGTACGGCAGCCTAGGCGTGCCACGGAAATGGAACTGTGTACGGTCGTTCATGACTGTCTACTCGCAGGTGTACGTTTAGCGTTATGATCTTAATGCATCGTAATCAGGGAAAGGTCCTTATACCCGTGTTTGCCGTAGGGAGGGCTCAGGAGCTTGCAATCATCCTGGATACATATTGGACCAAACTTCAATTGAAGTTCCCCATATATTTTGGAGGTGGACTCTCCGAAAGAGCCACTAGTTACTACAAGCTACACTCTGCATGGACTGATTCGAAGAACATTCCCAACATTGCGGAAAACACATTCACACTCAAGAACATGCTGCCATTTGACAACAGGCTAATAAACGACGATAAACCAATGGTCCTATTTGCTACGCCAGGAATGGTACATTCAGGACTATCCCTAAAGGTGTGTAAGCTATGGGCACCCAACCCAAAGAACCTAATACTCATACCTGGTTACGCTGTCCAGGGTACAGTCGGCAATAAGCTTATTTCAGGTAAGAACATCATAGGTTGGTGTACAACTTTAGCAGGCGAAAAGGTGATACAAACTAGCACGGGGAGCTTCGAAGTCAAGTGTAAGGTTAGATACCTCTCATTCTCCGCCCATGCCGACAGTGCCGGTATAATGAGGCTTATCAAACAAGTAAGTAATTCCCAACATATATATGGCCTAACGATAAATAGGTGCGACCTAAGAATCTAGTGCTCGTGCATGGCGAATATGAGGGTATGAAAACTTTCGCCAAACATATCGCAATGGAGCTAGGCATACCAGTATCGCATCCCGCTAACGGCCAAACAATATATATTAAAAAGCAAAATGCAGAAGATAAGGTCACCGTCTACTACTCTCCAGAAATGCTTCTGGAGGCTTCCGGATTATTACGACGAAACGAAGAGGGCACATCGGACTTCGGTATCAAGGAGCTTCAGGATCCCCCAGATCAAGTGCCATCGTTTATATTCACATTGCCAAACGAAGTGAAACAGGGGGCTATTAGGGAAAACATGAAGATTGTATTAAGCAGAAACCATATGGTTTCTTTGCTCCGAGAAAGGAATCAAGAGAACCGAATCATAGCAAAAGTGCAAGTTCATCGCATAAAACATCGTCGTAAATTAACGATGATGGCTAACAAGTTTTGTGAAATAATAGACTTCATAAAAACGCTTAAAGAGGGGAAATCCAGTCACTTTGCTGACGACCTACCAATATACACGGAGACACAGGATTCAAGAGGTATGTTAGTGGAATGCATCGAAAATTTACATGGAGCCCGTCACATGTAGTCTCTTCTTTATGCTTCATTATAGCATTAAAATTGCCCTACAGTCAAAATATTCAAGGTAGGAGAACTGGAGGCGCAACATAGAACGGAGGACAATACGGTACTCCTCCAGTGGTATAACCATGTAAGTTTTGAGTATCATATGAGTGGAATTAATGTTATGACCTGACACTTAATCATGGTGATCACGTGAAATATTATTCCCGGAATATGACATTTGCCAAATATTCGTGTAATTGTCATAAATATACCATGACGTTCATTTTATGTGCAGGAAATGCAAAGGGATTCAATCGTTTACACTATTGTTCTTCTATTCCAGAAGTTATCTGAGTGAAGAAACATTAAAATAGCTGCTTGAGTAGTTCTATTAATGCGTAGTATACAATGTTCAGTAATAAAGTAGCAACACGTAGAACTCATGCTGGAATAAGTACGTAAGGCATAGCCATGTTGTTGGTATACGAGTATCAGGTGATATTGCTTCAGTATAAATTCAAAACCCGTGAGATATGTTTCACCTAGGGTATGTGCCCTCACCTGCCGATAAAGATGACGAGCGAACTATAGCAAAAAATTCCATCGCCTCCAACACTACTTTCTTAATCCTCCCGGAGGATGTTTCCAGCATCTTACAGAGCTGCTTAGCGGCTGCTTTCGCCAATGACTCAAAATGCAGTATTGCGTTGTACCGAGCCATCTCAATGAAGCATCGAGGCCAATGCGCATCTATGTATTCGCGCAACAGCACGCCCTCCTTGCTTAAATGAAGGATAGACATGTGCAATATTGCAACAACGCCCCTAACAGCATTCACCATGACTTCTTCGGGAACCGTGAACTTCGAGTGTGGCATCTCGGGGCCTTCTCCAACATCGGCTACAATCGACGGATACAAACGCTGGCGTGTCAGATACTTCCGTACCAACATGAACCTATACACTGCAGGTGAATTGTAGAGTGTTGTATTCCATACACTATCGAGACTGGAAATGTCAAAAAATGAAACGTTCCTCTGCTCGGTATTATATTCACCAGATTGGGCGGAATTCATCCGGTCGCTGCTGGAGACATTTATGCGCCTCAGATGCCCGTCCTTCCCAACCTGAAAGTCTGCGATGGTGAGTAGGGATAACAGCGATGGTAGGCACGGCAGAGTGTTAAACGCGTTACCCATTGAGCGCCGGTTGGCTCTGTGGCGTGTCTTCCTATCTAGCAACGAGCCTCTATACTTGTTCCTAACACGAATTTCCTTCTTACATTTCCCGCTCATATCTCCGTAAGCCGTCGCTGCACTCCTTACAACAATGGATGGTTTATTGACGTTGGGCTTCACAATGTTTCCAGCAGCATCACCCCTAGGGGCGTCACGACTCTTCCCTCCATCAAATTTGCATTCCATAGTATGCCTCTCCAATATTACAGGGTCATTTGTCATATGATGGGTATCCTTTTCCTTATGATGCTGAGGCGATGTGCGATAGATGGCGTCAACCATATTCCCATCACCAGCCTTGGTAGCAGAAATAGCCCTGGCTACTGGCATGATGCAACAGTTAGAAGACCGACGGTTCAGCTGAGAGGTGGAACCTATATTAACAGCAGCTGAGATAGCCGGAGGGTCATCAGATGCTGGCATGCTAGTGGCCTCCTCGCATAACTGTGTCAATGGTGTACCTCCCGAAGCAGTGGCGGCAGCTCCTAACTTTCCCCGGCTGTTAGAGATGGCTGTATCAGCAGAAAATGCACGCTTGTAATCGCTGTGAGGCTTTTCCTGATCACCATCGAAAGTAGGAATGCTTAAGTTCCCGAATGAACAAGTCTGCATGGAGCGTGCCGTCAACATTTGACAGGGCGAATAATTGGGTGGAACCAGGGAGGCATCTTTTCCTGTACCCACATGGTATACTGTGCTTAAATCAAAGAATACCTCCCCACCACCTGCAACTGCCTCAGTACTAGAACGACTGGAGGAAAGCTCCAGCAGAGGCATGGCATGCATAGGGCCACTCTCGTGCCCAGCCCCAAACAGAACCTGAGAAGTACGTTTCATGTGTTCATCCTTTTTAAGCTTCGCTATTTCCTCATTAATGTCAACATTGTCACCAAGTTTGATGTCCCAGCAGGACCGTGGGAAGCAACTGCTGAAAAGGTCGAGGAGGTAGAACCCGTTGCAAATGCAGAAACGTGCATCTCCAAACTGCGACATGGCAGGGTTATTGCATCCACACATACAAAGCTGCTGCGGAACCACGTGGCCAGGGGCTCGACGAAGCAACACGGCCTTCAGCCAACTACGGCTGGATGAGGAGACTGATATATGACAGATGTTGTCCCCAACAATTGCAGCAAGACATCGCGTCAGTTTGCGGCATGTGCTCTCACACCGAATTGAAACCGACCGGTGCAGTATCAACAAGCCCAACGGTGGTAGAAGGTGGCGCTGAACCTCAATAGGCAGGACTATATGGCGGCGAATACAACTCTCTAGCCAGCGACCAATAGAAAGATACAACTTAGAAAATGCGTACAAAATCCGTGCTTCGTTCCTTATCAAAGTGCTGTAGTTACGCAGTAACCTCAATATTAGGACGTTGAAGTTACGTACACGACATCCCCAACGGGTGCTAACATAAACTATCAGGCTTGACGCTGCACGTTCGATACAGTACAAGATATCCGCTGACAGAGGAGAAACCAAATCATCAAGCAGCGATATAACCAAGCGGTCCAGGATGCATCGCTTTAAGTTACACATATCCACAGAAATCATCGTTGATGGCTTCCTCAAGGTGGCTGACCCTGCGTCATTACAACGAGAAGAACGGAATCCACTACTGATTAGGCAGCGAGTATACATTCCCATTGGCATAAGTTCTACGCGCTTGAGGTAATAGTGAATGGCTTTGTAGTAGTACTTCTGAAACTCTTTGAACAACGTGATCTTCTGGATAAGACACAACACCATACCCCCATGAAGGGTAAAAGCACCCTCCTTAAGCAAACTGCAAAAAAGATGTAGAGAAACACGTAACAATATGGGATTTACAGCGTTCTGACGATTAACAACTTCTTCCACAAAGCGAAGGAAACAAAGCTTGTGACTATCTGACCATGTAATCAGCATACGGCACGACCGCCCAACGTCAAAGAGAATCTGAGAATCATTCCCCGTGATTATGTTTGTAGATGTCTTCGCATTCTTTGACACAGCAGCTGATGCGGTAAGGTTTGTACCAACGTCTTCATTATCCAATCTCAGAGAGCCCTCAGATAGGAGGCGCTCAACAATACGCAAGAACCTGGTTAATACTGAAACAGACTGCTTGGCTGCTGTTTTCGACAGATACACGAAATGCAATGCTAGGGTACAAAGGAAGCGAACACCCTCGTCAGAGCGCAGAATGTTGGCATCGCTCGGCAGGTATAGATCCTCCGTAAAGTCAAGAATAAAATCAATGGTCACGTTATAACGCACCCCAGGATTTTGGTCGTACTCCGATAGCAAACATGACTCCAAAAATTCCAGGAGCTGAACCATTAGAGACGGGTCACTTGTTATCAGCTTGGCAACTGACAATGTGAGACTCTTCTTGTAATTGTTGCTTTTAGAAAATATGACGTTGCAAAGCACGACAAAGTCAGTTTGCGCAAGGTCTATCACGAAATTACTCAAGGAGCACGGTACGTCGTGACGTTCAAAGGCACCATAAAAATTGCTAAAAATGGTTGCCAGGATCGACTCCAGATGGTTGTGGTCCAGGTCTGCGTAACGCTGCTGAAGAATCAGTTGCAAGATAACAGCAAAGGAGCCAGAAATGCACGTTGAAGCTGAGACATATTTCATACAACACAACAGAGAAATCATCAACGACTCCTTAGGAAGAAGAAGATCAATCCTTTCCACTTCACAGGACATAGGCGAATCAGCAGCTACCCCTGCGGAGGAAGTATCCTCAGTACACATTGGCAAGGCTGCCTCTAAATGCTGCCGAAGCGGTTCCCTCAATGCACTGCCAACTTCCAGGCGAAGCATGTGTGCCCACAGCAAGAGCACACAGTCAACAAAACCCATATGCTCATCATGATCTACAGTGCGATTTGGAAACTTACTGAAGTCGACGCCCCCCAAAAATTTGACCACCAAGGAAACGCGGTACGTAATTAGCTCGTTAGGGAAATTTTCTGAAAGGAACAGCGTAATCGCAATGATGTGGGACAGACGCTGCCAACCATGGCTATAACAAAATGCTAACATCATATGCACCGTAAAGGCCTCAACGTTAATTGATTCGGACGAGCTACCTTTGGAATGAAGATGTGATTTGGCATGAAGCTGACAGTAGTCGCCGAAGGATAGCACCGTTTGCAATGTGGTGAAAGCGATGTTGTCAGAAGACATAAACTCAGCCAACAAACATGTCGTAGAGAAGTAACTCAGCGAGATGTTAGAGCATGTTACACCATCAGCAGTTGGTTTCAACGGTTCCACCTCCACCGCCCTTAGTGTGGAAAAACCCAAATCCCAGCGAGTATTATTAAACAGATGGGAATACTGCTGCTCCAAAGCACTAGTGTCATACAATTGGTTGCTTGCATACTCCTTCAAAATGGGATTCGATAGGAAGTACAACATCCTTTTCAAGGCAATGAGCGGAAAGCTCAGGCTAAAACCTTCAATACGTCGGTTCTTAAAAGAACGAAACGCAATAATAAACGCCCTTGAAATAGACAATTGCACCAAAGGATCGCTTTCGTGGAAACAAAAATACAACATAGGGGTAACTATGCATCGTAGAATGCCCACATCTTCAGACAGATCGTTAGATACCTTGGATGCGTGGTCAACACGGAAACAACAGTTGTACATCTCAACAAGGTGTGATTCGTCATTTATAGTAGCCAACATCTCTATTTGGCTGGATATGTGGCTTTCAATCTCATGAAATGGTTTTGGGTAGCCCACCAACAAACGCTCATCCATGAAATCTATGGGAGTATAGGAGTAAAAGTATCCCATGGCAATCAGTGCAATTGATTTGACGTCATCAGAAAAGGTGGACGATGAAAATTTCGTAAACATGGCACCACTGTTTGGTAAACGAGTTAGAAGACTGTAATATACCTTCCATAGGACGCATAGGTAATGAGATGCACTCATACTCATCATCCCAAGAATTAATCCACGGAGGCTGATGACCTCCTGCTGCAAAATGTCGTCCGATGACATGTTTACAAACAAACGCCCATCCTGAAGACATTTGTCTGCCGCTGTATCCCCCTTGAAACTCTTGAGTGGGCGCAACTGGAGCATCGTATAACGCACTTGATCGTGTATACATAAGGTCAATGCAGCCCGTTTTCCAAAACTTTGAACCAGATGCGACAGGGAATCATCAACCTTAAACGTTTTGTCGAAGGCCGCAGTGGAAGGTGTAGATTTGAAACCCAATAGAAAGTCAATGAGAAGGGAACATAAGTCAACTGAACAAACACTGTATGCAGCAATAATGTGCAAAATTCCGAGACTGTGGTATACGGTTGTGGAACTCGAAGACTGTATGTTCCCAATTTTCAGCAAAGACGTGTAAGTAGTAACAGGGGATTTCAGACATTGTGCTACCTTGCACAGCTGATCAATAACCGGTAGAGCTGTCTTAGAAAACGAGGCGGAACATGATATGTGATGCAACAATTCGGAAATCTTCTCAAAATGCAATATAATGTGATCCATGCCACTAAGGTAGCCATAACTATCCCCAGGTTCGTAGGATAACAGATAAGCATCCAGGCCACTATAGCTATCCTTTGGCCATGAACCCCTCAACTGAAACTTTTGGTCAAACAAAATACCGCAAACGTATGGAAGTAACCTAGCAGACGCGTATGCCTCACCGAAATAATTTATATGGTCGTGCAGATATAGTAGTACAAACGCCAACATGCGAGAAAACGTTGTATATGAACACCTAGCTGACAAGGAAGAGAGCGTATCCCATGAAAACAGCCGGTACAAAGACCTCAGCGTGGTAAGTGCGGACGTTTTCGAATTAGACAATATGTTGTTTACTAGAAACATGAACATCAAGTCCCCAGAATATGTTAGTAGGAATTTCTCATAGCTGATACTACCAGATACCAAGAGGCAGATGTCATGGCCCCATGATTGCTTGCCTGAGTACATATACCGAAAAAACTTTGAACCTAACGCAATATTCTTTGAATGGCTGAATTTCGTGTTTTCGGCAATACGCTCTTCAATGTCGTACAACACTTTGATGTTAAACACGAAATCAAGCAACGAATGCACAGCCTTTGTTACAAACAGTAAAGAACCCTCCTTGTAAAACCCGCCATGGTAATTGGTGGCACGAGTGCAACCAGCTAAGCAATGAAACGTCAACCAATTTCCACGGGAAAGATGGTTTATCATTGTAAGAATGAGCCGGAGGGCATATGGATTGGTGGAATCCACAGATATCCTCGATACCATCGTTGATAACGTTTCGATTAGGCGCCAAAATAAACCACAATTTAGACCAAAATCGAGACGAGAATACATGCCCGACTTAGCTTTCAATAAGCTGTCTGAATGCGATGGATGAGAGCATGACCATCCTAGCATGAATAGTGCAACTGCCATCTCCTTGTCGCTCCCGCTCAGTGATTTACGGAAGAGGAAGTCCAAGAAATATGTCCTAGTGGATATATTTGACATGAAAAAGCGACATGCATAGACCAAGGTACTCACAAAAGTCTTACAGGAGGAAACGCAACTGATGTTTAGATAAGCACCACTAGACCCATGTGTCAACAGCAAATCATCCTCAACAACCGGGTTCGAAGCCAAACTGCTATCGCACATTGTCAACAATGAAGCCTTCCCTGAGAGATGAAGTCCCACTAAAAGCCCAAACAACACCTCGCAGATGTTAGGCATCTGGCACAACACCAAGTGGGCATGACGAGCAAGTAGAACCTTACAAAAGTTTAATAGGCACATCACCAAAGATGGGGGAGGTAATACTGAATTTTTGTCGGCAGAAGAACCTATAGAGGAGAATATTGTGACAAGCTTGTTCCGATAAGTGTCGCTGGATTCGCGGTGAAGTGTCATCCAAGCATTGGGGTGGTTCTGAGAAGCCACTTGACGATATGGTGTACCATGAAGATAGTGGTAGAAGCGCACCACAATGCTGTCCAATATAGTGAGACCGTAACGTGATAATGTGGAATCAGACACATGCTTAGAAAACAGGGAGAGAGAAAACAAAAGCTCCAAGCATGTGTCAGTGTAGTGAGGGTTGGTATACATTGAAGACAAAGGCTTGTCCACAAGCAAAGGAAACAGGGGATCCAAAACATCCTGCAAGATTCCACTTCTAGTGGATCGCATGTCCACCTTCGTGGAACTAACGTCTTCAGAAGAGATTGCATTTTCCTCAACCGACATCAAAGGCGAATACACCTCCACAAACCCCCTATCATTACACATATGGGATGAAGAGGAATCATCACGTTTAACTACGGTTGAAATTGCGCGTTTGGTTCCCCCAAGTTTGCAAGATCGTACTACGAGTTTGCTTGTTGCAGTGGCATCACTAGTATCGTCTGTGGAATGACAAGGCCATGGCACATCAGAATCCGAAGTTGAGGTGCAATCAATCAAAGTTCGCAACTGATGCACAGTCATCGTCTCATACCGTTCATTGCAAGGCTTCACAACTGACGACGTATACATGCAATACCTTTCCAGCCATGTCGAAAAACGACTGGCAGAAACATCCTCCAAGCTCAATGCATCAAAGAGCTTTGTGGAAATGCCATCTCGGCAAGAGACATGCGTCTTGATTTCAGGTTGTATAGAGTAAAATGCCTTGGACAGTGTACACAACAAGGAGACCATGCTCTTGCACAACTCGCCAGACTCAACAGATACAGTAGATCCATCGTAAAGAAGCATTATCTGACCTAACACTCCTACCCCCTTAATGTAGTCGTTATTTGATGCCTTGGCATATATGTGAGATAATACACGAATGTAAATGCAAAGCGTTTCTGTATGACATGCGCCCTCCTGGCGCATTCCAACAATGAACGCCAAAATAACCTCAACCGAAAATGCAGGGCATAAAACGGCTGTATCCTTCAACGTCTCCACCAATACTGAATGACGTAGATCAGAAGTGTTCAAAAAATTTAACTCCTTCAAGATGAACAGTAGGATGTCGCGCATCAATCCAGCAGGAATAGTATCATGAGACTGAGTAATACACTTACGCAACAGGCAGAGCAACGCATGCTGATGAGCTTCTGTGGTCTTCTGTACTTCCAGAAAGTACAAAATTGAACGAATCGTGAAGTCTTGTTGCACAAGGGAGAAGCGTAAGACGGTGTTGGTTGCAGCAGCTACAGTTTCAGCCTTCCCGTCAACCAGGCTGTCTAAAATGCAAAATATCACCTCATCGGTGTCAACGGCGGCAGAATATACGTATCTGTCATTGCCTTCATCCCCCGCCGCGACGATACTTACGGAGCGCTGCGACAAAAGACGCTGCTGATGACGCCTTTTACGACAGAGGCCCAACTTCATGGCTTATTGAGACGACATGTACATAAAGCCTCCATTTGGCGTCGGCGAAGATATTAAAGAAGTAACACAGTACACGAATTCCCACATTAGCACAACCGATGGGCTCAGAGGCAACGTCACAGGAATGTGTTATCCAGTTCACACACTATCATGGCACACATGCTATCCCACACACATCAAATTAAATATCTAATTATAGGTTGGGAATCTCTAAGGTTAAAGGATTTAAACTCTAAAAGTTGCCGTTGTAGACAGACTGCTATTGCGTCGTCAATAGATATACACACTTCAGATACAACTAACCATCATGAAACGCATGACAGTTGTATTAATGCTCGTACAAGCGAGACAGCTCGCTTTTGTAGAGCTCGACCATGCGACGCAAACGACGCAGCTCATCAGCATCCGAAGACACGGACTCTGAGTGTAGCGTATCACGAGATGATATCATGCTTCTCGATATTAAATCGGATTCACGGCCTGCATTTCTTCCCATAGCCAACAAGCTGCAGTGCTGCACAGCCAAAATTTTTCGACACAAATCGTCACGACGATCCAATGCATGAAGCGCCTCGCTCAAATCTGGAGATGTACCATGTACACCTAACAATTCAGAGGGACTGGGCCAACTGTGATCTGTTGTGTCAAGATATATGCGGGACAGCGAATCTTCGGAGCTCCAAATGCCGCATGATCCGCTCTCGTTAACCTGGCGATAGTACTGCTCTAACTGGCGGTTGATAGTGCCTAGGCTCGCCAGCATAGATTTGTCGATGCTGAAGGGGCTTCTCTGTGTTGGTAATTCCTGCTCCGGTGAGTTGGTGTCAAACGAGGCTGGCATAGCGTCGCTTTTCGCTGGTGAGCATACGCGACGAACAGCCTTGGCTGACGGCTCTGCTGCAGACTCACCTAGCCGAGTCAGGTAAAACTCGCGAATCAGGTCGACACTCTCTACGTCATGTGCAGAATCTGCAGTGGAATCCTGCGCCATATGGTCGGCAGCGCCGCCTAGGTTGCCCTTGCGGTCATCCAATCCAGCAACCGCCGGCGACGCGGCGGTAACATCAATCTGCGCCTGGTTGGAACCAACACGATCTAGAGGGTGCATGATAATGTGCGATATTAAATGATAAGTCAATTACGACCGACGACGGTGCTGATATTGTGTTGTGGTGGGAGCAAACGAACCGTGGTAGTCGGTCTGGTAGAGCATCTCGAACACATTAGGCAGCTTACGCTCAATCTTGATGGGCTCTGTAGTCTCGTAGTACTTGGTAGTCGGACGATGTAGCAGTGTGTAGACCAAGTAGGCGAAGGCGCCTGCAACAATAGCGGTGAAGACAGTCAAAAGGAGGTCAAAGTTGTGTCCAGAACGCTGATTGTCCTTCTCAGCGATTACACGGATCTCTGGATTTAGCATCGACGAATTCGCCACCTTCAGGGTCGCAATCACCCTACGGTGACACACCAGTTTCACGTTAGCAGGCTCAACGACGCCGTCGTTGTCGAGAGCAAAACCGCAAAAAAGACCCTGGCGCTCAGTTACCCGTACCTGATAGTGAGCATTATCAACGCTCAACTTGCACTTCGCATAGTGCGGGTACACGGAAAGCGAAACAGCTTTACCCGCCTCCACAAAAATGTCCTCTATGGCCGTGCCCTTCACATCGACAAACTGCGCAAACATAGGTACCCGCCAGTCAAATCCGCGTTCCCATAATAGAAGATCGGAGTTACGCAGCGTAACCCACAGAGGCTTCGTACTCACACCGGACATGCATTTGGACGCGCTAATACTAGATGACTTGTAGTCAGCTGGAAGCGTTGAGTGCAGAGAAACGCGCAGTTTCACGCCGGATATAGATTCATCAGCATTTTTAAGTGTTGTCTTCAGGGCAGACCATTCATAACGGTCCATGAAATTCCGTATATACGCACGGCATGCTGGTAAGAACTCTGCAGCCCCAGCAGGCACAAACGTAGGCTCAAATCTGAAGACTTCATTCAACCACATATCACTCCCACTAAATTCACAAACAGCCATCACCTTCGAATCGACCTGAGGCGTATTCTTTAACACTAAGCCCTGGTCATTGGTGGCCTTCACAGCGATGTAAAAGGGAGAATACGTCTCCTTATGACTTAGAACATTTTGGAAGTTATCCCCCAACGCTGCCGAAATTGCACAATGCTGTAATTCAACCTTGGTGACGCTATCGAACACCCGGATGGACGAATCACCCTTCATATCGGGACTTTCGAAACGTACTATCGCCTTTCCAGCATTAAGAGCTACACCCTGAGCATCCTTTACCCATATTGTGGCCGGCTCGTCGGCGCTCCAACCAGATCTCTCGCGATCAAAGAACGGAGATATGCCACCCTCCATTAAGGACAACACGCTTTCCCTGCTGCGCCCAAACTCACTCAATAGTGAAGTAAGTTTGTCCATGAAGATAGAACTGTCAAAATCACGTGACACAGAGAATGGGAAGGTATATAAGGGCTTCAAACCACCAGAGTATTGTGACACTTCCAAATGTGGCATGTAAAACTGGACGCTGTCAGCCCCATCTTCGGAAAGGTTCATATCACGGAATACCTTAACCAGAGCACGAGACATTTCATTCTTCAAATCTCCAACAATAGTGTCTACAACGGGTTGAATAGAGTCCTGGTAGTACTTCAGGTTGCTCTGGTGTTCTAACCCAAAGTAACGCCTGGCCAAAGGAATGCCACGAAGTTGGAGACCATACAATCTACTATCGCCGGCCATGAAACGCAATGCTGAACCTTTCAATACAGCAGCATGTTGGGGAGTCAATGCATTGCTCACGCAGACTCGAAGGAAGTCGACCACAAGGTTACCACCGGAGTACTGCTCATCGTTATCGTCAAGCAATACCATAAGAGATGAACATCCCTCCGACGAATTAGCAACCAATGTTATGGTTGAACCAGACGTAGTCACGCGGAACAAGGAAGCGTGACTAAGTATCGTCTTCAACTTGAGGTCCGTGGGTGGTACAATCTCCTGGCCATCCTTGGTCTTCAACAAAACGCTAACATCCTTCTTTCCACTCTTCAACACACTTATCTCACTGGGAAATAATCCACCCTTGTGAATATGCAGCTGGTCAATCGTTCTCACCTGAACATGGGTAACATAGTTGTCAGCAGTCTTTATCAACACATGACCTGTCTTTCCCTCCGTCTTTATCATATCCTTAGACACCACAGTCAAAACGTCCTTGTCAACCGACGCTAATGTCTCCACCATACCCGCCTTACTGCCGTAAACACTATCAGTTGCCAAAATAGTCTGTGGAAGTGCTGGCAAACCGAACACGCTCATCGGCATTACGCTGTCGATGTGAGTTTTACTGGACGTAAGGTCTGTATACGGCTGAACACCTAAATTGCGGCACGACGCTCGCAGAGAGACGGTTATGGAGCCCGGAGATGTTGCAAGCAGAGTCACCCGAGATTTCCCTGCACCGCTAACATTCGGTACATTTTCCCCGCCATCAACAAATATGCCATGCCCGTTCACATTCCAATTAAAGATGCAAAAGGAGTGGCTTGCCGACTCTGAAGCACCCATTAAAAATACGGGGGTGAATAGCCTTCCACTAGAATCTCTTAGGTCTGCGTGTAATACCGCCGTCTTTCCACTGAATAACTGTGGGGGGGCGCTGATACTCAACGCAGAAGGGATAGAAACAGTCACAGGTGTTACTGATTTGGACTGGAAGTGATTCCCACTTGGTATGTATGACGTTAATGTGCAAGAACCCGGCCCCAATGATCTGATGTAACCCAATTGACTTGATTTGACAACAGTCAAAATATCCTCATTTGACGATTCCATTACGACCGTATGGGTGGTCAAGGAACGAGTCAATGAACTTTCTAACATGGAAAGTTGGAACTCACAGCTGTTTGGCAGCATTAGGATCGAAGCTAACACGGGCTTAGTCTCCTTGTAGGCAGTAATGTCAAGGGATTCGGTAATTAAAGATCCATCTGCAACTTCAGACATGCCCTTGTAGTTCTTAATCTCCGCTCTAATGGTGTACTTTCCTTCGGCGAGACACTGAATCACCATAGCGTTCCCTATCGACTTGTAACCCAGATTTTGGGGGCGCTCCAACTTCACAAGAGTACTGCTGCATATAGAAAACTTGACATCATTCAAAGAAGTATATGACATTGGAATTCCGTTGCTGTCAAGAGCCACCGCATGCAGTCGATATTGGCGTTTAACAGACAACAGATTAAGCCCACCTTGTAAGCTGGACAAACTGTCGAAATCTTCAAATTCCCCATCACCTATCTCGCTGACGATTATCATCAACTTCGAAACATGACTCTGGCTTATTATAAGAGTTTTGGTAACCTGGCCCAGCTGACCACGGTCAAGAATATCTAGAGAACGGGAACAAGTATGCGTGCAGATGAAACTCATGTACTTCACTGGAATGGGAACAGTATGCACCTTGCCATCTCTTAATAAATACTTCTTTACAGACATTGGATCGAACAGATTTGTAGAGCCCTCCATAACACTAACAGCTTTGGAAAAATCCTCAACAGTGCCGAACGTTGACGTGGTACTGTGTTGTAACTTGATCGGCTCAGAGTAAGCCGTAAGCTCAACGTAATTCCCTGAACCCAGGACTACAGCAAACTGGTAACGGACCTTGGGGTTAAAGAAAAGGCTGACACGCTTCTCGGAATCACTTACCGACGAACCATTGACGCCAATAAGAACCTCATGAGGTAACGTGGACAAAAGCTTCAGTGAAGCAGATAACACGTACACACTACGGCGATCTGGACTCTTCCTCCACATCTTATCTGACATTATAAGCGATGTTACACCTCGGGGCTTTAACACAGAAACAAGCTTTGATGAAGTGTGGCGAGAGTCAAAGGAATCCGCCCATTCAATGTAGGCTTCTAGCTCTCGATCTACCAGTTCAGATGACTTGTAAATGAATATCGAGTTATCGATCATCTGAAATGATGAGTCATCTGCTTTTGAGATGCCCATAAGAGCAGAACCCTTCCATGATATCTTGTAAGTGTGACTAGGAGATAGTGAGTTGCCAAATGTATCAAACACAACCGCACGGAAGGCATGATAACCTTCAGAGTTCAGTTTTATCTGCCAAAATGTCTTCGAATCATCCTTGAAACAGAGACTTGCCCCAGTGCCAAAGACGCCGGATGGCATATCGTCCTCCCAATGAAGTCGAGAACCGCTATAAAGTAAGAGGTTATCACGCACACTCTTGTTGTTCACTGGAACTAAAGGATGGATCTCCACATAAGATGGTAAACGGCAACTGATTGTGTACTCATTACGAATAACACCATCAACATTAACACAAACCTTTTCACCAGGGGTCTCGGAGACACAATATATGTCAAACATAATCCTATTAAACCCGGATGTATCTTTGGTAGGTTCTACCTTTTCAATGTACAAGTGTGAACTGTTAGGGTTGCACGTCGACAGAGTCAGAAGATGTTGCTGCATCGGCGGACCTCCAGTTACCATCATCCGTATCTTGCTGCCAATTGCCACATTCGCAAAAACAGACTGATCCACAGTACCTTGTAAAACATTCATAAAAGGCTGTGGAACTGTCTTAAATGGGAGCTGTATATAATCTGGATGAATGGAAAGTGATAAACGATCATATACCACAACACGAGCACTGCCAGAAACCTCGCCAGACTCAATGAGCTCGTCGTCCATAAACGAAACGGATAGTGGTGTTTCACCCGGATGTAACGCACGGTAACTAAAGATGGCGCATGCAAACGGCTCCTCAGTAACCTTTGAAAGGTCCAGCATAAACTGGTCGTACTCAAGGCGACAATTTAACTTTCGACCCCCAACTTCAGAAGAATAGTTAAGAGGCATACACGAATAAAACTGTCCATTGCTTCCAGGTTTGGTGCCCCAGGATTTCGAAAACACTGGAGTAATATCCGATAGATCAGCATAAGCCGAAAGCCTTAACTGCGCCGAAGTGGCCACTTCTACATGCAGATTTACAGGATCAAATTCCAGACGCTTAACACGTTTTACTATAACCTGGACTTTGAACAGATTCTCTGGATTCAACTTGTCGGCCAATGTCAGAACCGTTGAACCGTATGTTTTGCAATGCAAAACGCCTTGCTTAACAGCACACATGTTGATATCATCAACGCTCCACTCGTACTCGCCCGAACCGCCGCGAGCTACAAGCCTCGCGTCCTGGTTTACAGGGAGAACAAATGGTTTGGTGCTAGCGGTTATAGTCTCATGACGGCCACTATGATTATCAAACCACCTGAGTGTTTCTACTGGAAATCCAACCAGGTGTACAGGATTAGTCACAGAAACGGACACCTCTATGGAAATCGTGGGATTCGGAAGCTCAATAACAACCTTAGCCAAACCTTCTTTCTTCGCATGTACGACTGCAAAACGACCGTTAGTGGATTTTGTCACCGTTAAGATGCCATCCTCATGTACACGCCAGCTGAACTTTGATACCTCCGGGACGTACATCTGAATGTCATCCTTGTCACTCATAGAAATATCAAAGATGTAGCTACGACCCAGCAACAAATATGCCAGAGGTTTAGCATTAACACCACCTGCCAGATAACGTACGCCACAACGGATTCCACCCTGACAGTTACTGTATACCCGTTGGTGGAGACTCTCCAGCAGCTTGGCCTCAGCCATGCCATGATTGTGTGGAATTTCAACACCCTTTGTAGCGAAACACTCCAACATATCCTGCAAACCCCCGTAAGAAAGGTTCAACTTCGACGGAACACGAACACTAACATCACTAGTGAACGCTTCGGAATTACGCTTGTCAGTCAAAGTCACACGGAAATCAACGCCACCGGACTTGCCAGTGGACAACGTGCCATCAGCACCTATTACCTGGCCAGCACCGCCAACAGTCGACCACGTGTAGTGATGGTAATTGACCTTAGAATCCCAAAGGTCATCAACACTTGATTGAGGCTTTAACTTGTGCACACAGAACTTGAACTTGCTACCAGGAGGCAAAACCACACGAGACGGCTCCAGATCAATCGAGTCGGAAACGGTGAACTCAACATCCTTCAACACAATATTTTTGTACTCGGGAAGCATAACTCTCACAGAGATCTTGGTACGACCAACAGTCTTGCCCTGCAATACAATCACATCGGACGTGAGAGAGTATCCAGGAGATACTGTGAAGCGGTCTTTTCTGTCGAGCAAGGAGATACGAGCACGGGTTGCAACCTCGGGATCATTGCGAGGATCGATGATTTGCATAATACTAGGATCATCAATACGAGCTTCAAACGGAATTCCCTCTAGAGATGTAAATGTGTTGTCGAACTGGTCGTGACCAACAATCTTCAACGTGGCAATCTGATTGACAGTGATGCGACGGTTACGAGTCTCGAACTGGATCGACTTCATCGGTGAAATAATCACCTCAGCACCAGCACGAGACTTAGTGGACGCATCGTAAGAGAAGACCCAGCTCCGTAATGGCGCGCCCGTTGTAGATATTGACGCCGGACGTACACTAGGGATTGAGGCGGCCCAAATGCTGCTCGAACAACCCTCAACAAGCCCTGACGCGGGAATACTCAAGTAGTCGAAATAGTTCTCCTCATTATTAGGCGGGAGAAGTCGTAATAAATCAGCATTCTGTACCTCCCAGTTTACGCAAACGCGAGGTTCAACACGAAGCAGAACCTGCACGTGTATCTTTAGTACTTCCTTAGAATTTGATGCAGTGTAGTAAGACGTATATGGTAGAAGCACCTGAGCGGGCGTCAGAGTCAAATTCGTCGTACAAGTTACGCAAACCAATGTTGCAGCAACCGTAGACAGCAGCGCTAAAAGCGCTTTGTGAACAGACATGGCGCCAAAACTGTAACGCCTACAATTATATGAGCGACATTTGTGATTAGTAATGTTGCCAGGAAACTGCCGATGCACCAAGCCGACGAAATATATCAGTGCTAGCCGTCCCCATCCAGGCGGAAGAACAACAGCACATTGACCCGCACACCACTCGACAAAACGCGCACCTGAGCTAATGGTTGCTAAAAATGTATTTTAATGGGTGTGTATTTTTAATTAGTGATATTGGCGTCGCCTAGTATCCTGTCGAGTGTTGTCGCTGATGTCGGTTAGATTCCGACATCGACGCAACAATGACTCCACAAATTAGTATACAATGCGTGAAAGGATCGAAATCACCATCTCAAGCTAAGAGTCCTGTATGAGCTTGCTGACGATTCCTCACGTTTCGGAGATGATGAACACCTTGCCCGTGCACCTGCCTTGGCAGTAACTCGCCACGATGGCCATTATACAGTGCGCTGCAAGCAGCACAAGTGAAAATATGCTGTAAATGGTCTATCGTGAGCCAAAGGAACATACCTCTCTATGTGAAGAGATAATCCTACCAGAGCACCTACCAGAAGCTTGGTGTTCAAACGCATCAAATCGTGATACCCACGTGTTCTCAATATGAACATGAGCACAAATATATCAGCAAGTGAACACCAGCATATCCACATGAACTTAGTGCTCTTGGCTGTTGCATCTGGATGATTTAACGCCCGTGGGCCCAGCGAAACAACCAGAACCAGGTAGACGATACATGCAAATACCAACGGTATGTGCGCTTTCAATGTATTGTCCCTGTTTTCTATAGATTATTAATCGCCATAAATTGTCTAGTTCACCCACCTGCCTTGGGAGAGGTGTAGACTATTACTGGATAGTGCTGAGCATCTTCGCTCGAGGGTTCTGTACCTTGTTGTCTTGCAAATTTCAGAAACATACCACCATGCCGGCTACTCGCACATTGATGATTAAGACGTACACTTTCAACGTTCACGCCCACGTTGAATGATCCATTTGGGTACACAAGTTGCGTCGGAATCCGAGAATTCTTTCCACGAAGAGTGCCAGAAAATGTATTACGGTGCCATGTTGCAGGGACGCCGTCCACAACATCGTTCAGCAAAAGTCTATCCTTGACCATGGCAAAAAATGACTCTAAACTTTCCCCCCCTATTGAAGTACTGGCGATGCGCAAGGCTGTGTGTACATCTCATTCCTCGTCGGAAAGGGCACTTCAGACAATAAAACAACGATATATATAAACGTACGAGATGTCTTCTAGGGATTGGTTGTTCACTACAGCTTCGGTTTGCGCAAATTCCACTGGGTCTGCACAGTGACAATAACGATAACCTGGGTAACATACCAGGATTTCGAGGTAATAAAATCGTGGTATTATCGTCTTGTACAGTGCAGGCTGCGCTGTCTAGCTCGCGTTTTGACTCAAAGTTCACTAAAACATCAACTCCCTCCGGAAGATCTGACACATGTCCTTCCACTGCAAAATGTGACTAGGATATAATAACAACCTACCGATAGAGTCGTATAATTTAGCCTTCTCCTCTAGCCTGTCTCGTATCCTCCGTGATTGCGAGGATTTCGAAAGCCTGTCCACACGGTTGCGTAGCTCGACACCGGGGTTCTTCGCCTCAAACGGATCCTTCACGTAATTGATGCGTTAACAATGTTACTAACCTTAGGCCGATTGCTAGATTGTGCCGAACGAATAGAAGACGTACCACTCACGTGTTTATTGATGAGCTTGTTCAAGACTGATATGGATCCCTTTGGTACTTGCAAGGATTTGGCCTTCTTAGGTGCGAGCGTGCTTTCGCTAAGCCACCCATAGGACATTTTATATAATGAGAATACACTATATTAGTTTCAACAGTTGGTATATGGGGGTTGGTTGCGATTCGAAAGCCTACAGCACATATCTGCCAGTGCTTGCTGATTAGGAATGTTGGATGCGAGGCACTCCCCAACAACTTTACCGCTATCAACAACTAGTATGCGATCACATAGCCTAAAGAGAAGTTAAAATCAGATGAATCAACATACTGGAGAGATTCGGCATGGTGCGCCACCAAGAACACATTGCAGGCGCTAAAATGACGGCGCAAAAGAACATGCAGAGGAGTTAAAGACTCAAACTCGTTCTTTCCTATCAAGAACGGTTCGTCAACAAGCAGCATACGCATATCCTTCTTGTACAGAATCAGGCGAGCAAGTGTCAGGTACTGCAGGTAAATGTCTAGAATCTGGACGCCCTCGTTCCCCGGAGTCTCGTCATCAGGAGATCTAATCTTACATTTACCTTGCCATGATTTCTTCAAAACGACGTCAAGTGGCTGCTTCCCAGGTAAACTTTTAATGAACGTGCCAATGCTGCACTTGAACAGTGCATCCCAAATTTCAACGTCCTCGAACTGATGGCAAGGGTCCACATAATCACGCACCGTCCAGTGAACGAGTAATGGAGGATTGTGGGGAATGTTTCCAATCACACCAAGGGCCTCGTCATCGGCGATTCTGGAAATATCGACGCCATCAAGCTCAATGGAACCCTGGGCCAACTCAAGAGCACCAGCCAATGCAGATAACAACGTACTCTTGCCTGAAAGTCAATGTGACCATATGGTAAACGACGGAATGAAATGCTTTGAAGATAAAGCCATATTATATACTTTACACAACATAAACTACAAATATTGTAAAAGGAATACCACTAATATGAACTGTGCCCTTAAAAGTGGTGCCGCGTACTAGCTCATGGAATTATCCAGTTGTATAATCAAATGCATGTGGACATTTACCTGAACCTGTTCTACCAATAATTCCAATGTGCTCGCCAGGAGCACAATACAGGTACTCGCACTTCATGGATGAACGCCGGGTAATAGATGTGTCAGACTTCGGTGGTTGAGTGGCATCAGTGGAATGCAATGCCCCAGGGTTGGGAATATACTCGTAGTCAACAACGATGTTGCGAATAACAACACCAAGGCGCTTGTGTGGAAAACGAATAGTATCACACTTTTTAGTGGTATCGTCATCATCAGATGTATACTTAAAATATGGAAGACGAATAGTCTCCATACTCTTGTCGTACGTCAAACCCAGACGTGACATATCCTGCGTAAAGTGGTCATCAAAGAAGTTAAACTAACCTGCAGACGTTGAGATGCGCACATATGGGTTGTAATGTCAACCAATAGAGAAAGAATGGTCTTAAATACATCTCCAAGCTTAATAGAATATGAAAGAGCCATCGAAACATTTGCGGTCAGCACAGTGCCGCAGGTAGTGCCAGACCAAATTAATTGGATCAAGGGCGACAAAATATTCACCAAGATAACTGGAAACAACAACAAACGCAGACGGATGTTGCTCCAAGCGACAGCTGCAGTTGATAAAAACTTTACACGCTGATGGGCTTCCAGGTAACGCAAAAACTGGGACATCGTAGCACCCTCTCGGCGACTTGCACGGATAACATTCGAACCATACACAGTTTGGCTTATCACCGTGCAAAGGGCAGCACGAGTACCCAATATGGCGCGTGTATTCTCCCTACACAAAGGTGAATACTATTGGGAATGTAGAACATACCGGCACATGGGCAAGTAGTCTCGAATCACTGCAATATAAATTAGCAACAGCACAATCGGGACAAAAATCCCGGACCACCAGTTCATAACACATAATGAAACGATACTCATTATGCTAAATATCACCATGGATGATATGTAAGAAAATCGGGAGAACACCTTGTAATCAACGTATGACTGGTCCGTAGATAACCGATTGTTTATAACACCTATACTCAGACTGTTAAAAACAGCAACAGGCGATCTCAGAATCCCCTCTAGCGCAGAAGTATAAGTACGGGTTGCCGCTTGGATAGTACCTAATGTCTCGAGAAGGGAGATGCAGAGACATACGATAATCTTTATGCTGACGATCAACACTAACATGTAGTAGTGATTTATCTTTTGCTTCATAGACGAATCGTAGTTCTCAGATAGCAGCATCATATCCTCAGATCTATGGAGAGCATTCAGGTCGCAGACCTTGCAACGACTCTCATCCACCACAGAACCCCAACTCCGTATTATCTGGTCATTGATTATGGTTAGAGACACGGACGCTATTGACACGAAAAATAGTACTACTACAATAGTAAGCCCAACATTGTTGAAAAACCATACAAAGTTCTGCAGCTTTATGGAACCCGTCGCCTGCTTGGTATCACTGAGAGTGGTGTCAACTGCCGCCCGGTCTTCTTTTGGGGCAAATATAGTTGTAGAGAAATCGCTAGACCTAATCTGCAGAGTATCAGCGCTAAGTGGCATAGTCTGACGCCTGCTCATCAAATTATCGATCGTCTCGCCATATGGATCCAAAATCAATCCCTTCATGTGATACACCAAAAAGTCCATACAACTCAGATCTAAACCATGTGAACGGACCGTGTGAATAAATTCGTCTTGTATTGCCATAATCACGCAGGAACCATGCAGTAATCCGGCGTGGCCAAAAAGAGAATCAAAAATTCGAAGTGACATAGATGGATCAAGCACAGAGAAGAAATCATCCAAACAGTACAACGTATACGACACAGCATGGATATTGTTCGAGTGCATCATCTGGTTGTACAGGCAACGGGCAAGGGAGACACGCATCCGTTGTCCTGTGCTCAGGTTTTGCCCACCCTCGTCAACGACACGTAAATCGCCCAATTCCCACGATTCGAAATCAACGTCCAAACCAACCGCAGTCACTATTCGGTGGTAGAGTTGCGAATCCAATGCATGGCCAAAGAGAATGCATTCGCGTACACTGCCAACCTGAATCCAAGGCTCTTGGGCAACATAACCTATCGGTAGATTAACCTCCAGCGGGACGACACAAAATGAACCTGAACATTTGATGTGCGATGGCAGTAAAACATACCTGACACCAACTTATAATGACCTAAAATGGCATTCAATAAGCAGCTCTTGCCAGAACCGGAAGGTCCTGTGATAAGAGACACCTGATTCGCATAAAGAGTTAATGAAATGTTAGAGAGAATAGTGGAACCACAGGATTCGAACGTTGCAAAACTCAATTTCACTACGTGAGGATAGGCTACTCCCATGTAAGTGTCTCCTAAGATGTCACTGTCCGCAGTGATAGAGTCCCGAAGCTGGAGAATGGCCATATTGTACTCATCCATAGAAGCATGAGACCTTGGGACAACGTTCTCAGAAGCGCGACGCTTGGTAGGCATCATCCAGATAGGCAAGCGTTTCTTGGTTTTCTGGATAAGCACCGTCAAAACACGACGTTCGCCGTTATCTGAGAATAGGGTCAAATCCACCTGATAGGGATGTTGACAGTATATATTAGGCTCATCAACGCGCACAGAGTGCTCGTCATAGATCGTCGGAATGTGAAAATCAAGCGTCTTCTTGTAGATGAACTCTTCAAGACGGCGACATGAAAGGGAGGTCTCCAGGTGGTCGTTAATATCAGAGGGCAATTTCTTAAATGGCCGGATAAAGTATGTCAATGCGTGTATAAGGGGAATTGAAAAACTCTTCTCAAGGTTCATGCCACGTAAGACGGGAGAATCTGTCTTGGCCGCCATCACAAATATGAACAAAGTCATCATGGAAGGGGAAGCCACGCCCACCCATCCACTTATACAACTCAAATAAGAACGTTTGAGGCATAACTGAAGCTCCTGCATCCGACTGGTAAATACAGAATCCATAGCGTAACCAATCCACTTTATCAGTCGTATTTCACGTAAACCCTCAAGGACGACCTGTGTTTTCAGCATACGTAAATCAACGCGGCACACGTAATCCTTCAATAAGAAAGCACATTCACACTCGCACAGAATCATTACACAAGTTGTCATTAGTACTAATCCTACAGCACGCAAGGATACTATACCAATCTCATGATACAACCAACAACCCAACAAAAACACTTTCATAGGGACGTTTATCAAGTCAATCATACGCACCGCACCAATTGACACCTCGTAAACATCGAACAACGCTAGGTTCAAAATGGTTGCATCGTCAAGATGAGCCCTGCTTTCTTTCTTAGAGACCGAGGCACCACTAGACTTCGGAGACCCGTTCTTTCTAGGGTCTTTTGTTACCCTCAATAAAATTGGAGATGATGAACTAATCTCGCAATCTTTGGATAATATCTTGCCGAAGAGCATAATATGAAGCATCACTTCAATACGTATGCACAGGCGGCGATAATAGAAGTGATGAAAACCATCAATGAAAATGCCAAGCGCTAGCACCGACACTAGAATACCTGCGGAACCCAAATCTGAACACAATCAACAATCTCTTTATATAAACTTACATGTGATTATTGCAGAGGCGCTTGCCGGAACCACCCTTTGGAGTGCTTTCTTGAGCAGGTAAATATTCACAATCTCCAAAGCGTCTTTAAAAAATGTCAAACTCAGGAGATATAAAAATGAACATTTGAAGACACGTAAAATCGCAAGACGCATGTTACCAACGACCTTATCAAAAATAGGACCACGGTGATTCTCGCGGCACTCCTTCATATGCAACCCGAATTCTGTAGCGGCGAATGTGTCAAAGTCACTCTTGGGAACCCTAGGATAGCTCTCGTAGTCTACATTCCCGTATGCTACTGCATGTATCCATTTGACAATCCAAGAGAATGTCAAGAAGGCACAACCACGGCTAGATTCGTAGTCAGAGTACCCATTTTCAGGACTGCGCTCCTCACCTCGCACTCGTCTCTCCACCGCTTCACTACGCCAAAAAAGGAGAAATGAGTACCACAAAGTACCATCAGTTTCGCCTGCCATCGTGAAATTATATCAATATCAACCTCCCCTTGGGTTAACGTACCCTCCAGTGCAAACTACAAATACGGAACACCCAACCGGATCCGAAGAAATGGTTTCGGCATAGATACGTTCAATAATACATCACCAGGCATGTGTAATCGACGTGATGCCACATAGACCACTTGATGCCAGGTGATGTTCCGGAGAACGCAATGAACTACCCACTCCACTAGATTAAAAATTTTATTAAATAAAAATATTTATGCAACGTCAAGATCAACTCTAAAGTTGGACGTAATCAACTCTGTTGTCCAATTAAATGTAGGATGCATAATTGCGGGTAATCGCAACACGACATCATTTTGACGACTGAAACAAGCAACATTGAAGTAACGCCTAGCATTCAAAATTTAATTTTTTACAATTATATATTTGATATCATTGTTTATATAACCCTTTAATGCAATGATTTATGACTCATACTGTAATTTTTACAACAAAATTATGGCTAACATTGTGGGATTATGTTCCATGGGATGCGAGGAAATTCTGCAAGACTTCTGCTCTAAAAAATTTTTAAGCATGCATAATCACCAAGTTAGAGTGCATTCAGATAAACCTAGTTTCTTGTGTGTGCGAACGAGCCACGACCTCTGTGGAATCCGATATAAAAGTGGCTGACCATTTTCAGGGTATGGCCTTGGCTGTTCACCTACAAATATGCCGGAGCATATTATCAACACTTACGATATCTGACGCTGATAGCAATACATATTAACACATTTAAACGCTATCTTGTACGATGTAAATCATAAAATATTCCTATAGCCAGAAGCAACAACACTGGCAACCATGTACACACCCATCTGCCCAATCCAGAAGTGAACGAAAAGATAGCAAAAGAGATACAATTACGTGTGAAACATTAACGCATTGGCCTCTGAAAACACCTCTCAATTCAGATTACCGATACACAAATACGATTACCTAACCTAAAGTCATAAACCCATAAAAGTTAATACATACTGATGCACAGCATGCTGTAATGACATATTACACCAGCTTACATAAATTAAACGTGGTGAAGTATGCTGAAACACCGAAGGAGCCGCTGCATTTGCCGTCGAGTACAACGCTGTAGGATTCCAGGAGTTAGACACCGCTGTTCCTACAACGATTGGAGGTGCAGACAATAACAAACGAGATGTAATATAGGGCCGTGAATTTCGCCCAGATAGAACATATACCAACATGTTCTCTAGCGCTGTCAAAATCGACCAACTTAACGACTACCTCAACCTCGGCGAAGAATGCGTATTGCCAGTTAAACGAGATGGAGACTCATACGAAGTGAAACTTAAGGAAAAAAGCAAAAAGCCTAACACACTAACCCCAGCCACGCTAGAAAAAGGTTCAAATCGAGTACTAGTCGGACTCAGCGATTGCATGTCATGTTCCGGCTGCCTAACCTCAGCCGAAGAGATTATACTCAAGGACAGGGGGTATGAGGACATCGCAGAAAGGATCAAAGAAGCAGAACTCGCTGCTGTATCAATAGCACCGCAAACAGCTTTCATGTTTGCAGCTACATACAATGTGTCGCATACAACGGCGTTCAGGCGGTTGGCCTACTTTCTCAAGCAGCTCGGAGCCAAACGGGTTTATGACCTAAGCCTAGGTGAGGCAGTGGCTTTGCACGAGTCAAAATCCGAATTTCATAATGCTGTGATGGCTTCCTTACATCCAGCATCAAGGGAAAGGTTACAAAATGGACTGACAATCGCACCCGAGGACATACGGTATAATACTACTGAGCCACTCATGCCAATAATTGCGGGGCATTGCCCAGGATGGACTGTTTACGCGGAAAAAACGCTAAAAAAGGAAATAGTAGGCAAGATAAGCAAGGTATCATCAAGTCAGCAGATACAGGGTGCGCTCATAAAGACGCTCACCTACCTGGAAACCGCAGCAAAACAGACAGACACGTGGTTTGAACATACAAATGCGCTGTTAGCAGGGCGTTACATGGGCATCAACAAAACTTTGACGTGCCTATATGCATATGCCCGGCAGGTGAATACCAAATTCGCGCGGATATACCATGTGACCACAGCGCCGTGCTATGACAAGAAAATAGAAGCACTGAACTCGCAGCTGGAATTTGACCTTACCAACATATACGGTATCATGGGAGACCACGAAAAAGCCGATAATGTGAAACCGGTGGACGATGTCATATCAACAGGCGACTTAAAGCGACTAATGGAGCATTACAATGTGGACTTCAGGACGTTACCGGAAGCAGAGTTGGACCAAGTGTTCACGAACCAGATGGCGTTCCTGTATTCGAAAATATTTGACCAAGACGTTGCAATTTCAGACGCAGGGTGTAAAACATACATACGACCAGGAGCAAACCATTCGCAATCTGGAGGATTCGCAGAAGAGATCATGAAGTTTGCAGCGGAAACAGTGTTACGCACAAATAGCACCCCCGAGTTCGTACAAACACTAAATTCGGACTATAAGGTGAGTGAACATGGTAAATTTCAACTAAAAACCAGCAGGAAGCGGTGTTGAAGCTGGATGGCAAGGCTGTGATGAAGTTCGTCATCGCATATGGATTCAGAAATATACAAAATATGATTAAAAATATCAAAAAAAACGATGCAGAGTGCCCCATTGCATACATAGAGGTCATGGCATGCCCGGGAGGATGCTTTAATGGAGCGGGGCAGATAATAGGCCCACCGGAACCAGCGACAAACATCATACACGCGATCATTGAACGCTTCAAAGACACAAGCGTAGTCCCTACTCGAAGAGCTCTGGAACAGTATTACAAGGAAACCACATATATTTGCACAGACAACCGCGAGGATGTGAAGACACTCACTTCAACTGTCATACCAACATTTAACAGTAAAATCGGCAGAAACATCATTGAAATCAACGTGGAACGGCAAGCAATCGACACTAAAGCAGCATCGTCACTGAAGTGGTAGTGAACAAGATCCAGGGTAAAATCACAAAATTACGTCCCATTGCATTTCACTCAACAATGAAGGGTAGTCAAAAGCAACCTTGGCCGTAAAACCATAGTAACTTGCACAATGATTTATCACACCGTAAACCATAGCTAACTATTAACACTGCAGAATGGAAACGGGCGAACAAATGCTGAACAAATATACACAACGTGGAGCCGATGATGACATTATCAAAAACAAGTTTAAAGAGCACGAGCTGCCAATCTGCTCTTGCGCTTCTCCCTGATGGCCTTGGCTTTGGCCTTCAGAGCCTCAATCTGCTCGGCCTCTGCCTTCTGCTTGACCCACATGTTCTTCTGGCCGTGAATGGCCTCCAGAAGCACACGCTTGTTCTTGAACTGGTTACCCTTGCAACGCATGTAGAAGTTCTGGTACATGTGAGAGTCCATTTTCTTGGAATCGCGGAGCTTCTTCAACATACGACGAAGCACACGCTGGCGCCGCATCCACAGAAGCTTAGAGGGCTGGCGCGCATTCTGGGACCCCTTCCTCTTACCGATACCGGAGTGACGACCAAGACGCTTGGAAGCGTTCATCATACGGATGCGGTAACGGCTGTGAGGAGCAACAGCCTTCTTAATGATCAAACCATCTCCCACCAGCTTGCGAATGCTGAAGCGCGAGTTGGCCATGGCGATTTCGTTACCTTCATTTGGGTCCAACCACACGCGGCCTTTGCCACACTTCAAAACTGAAGCGGCTAAACGCTTCTGCAACCTCAGATTCTGTAATAAGGTGATGTGGCCTACGAAATATTGACTTACCATCGTGACCGGAAGATTATATTCGCGCCGACTAAAAGCCACAAATTAACCTACAAAATAAATTAGCAAACGAGTAAACACAAAGCACAGGGTGCAGCATCAAGCAAAAGCCCTGGTATCATATTTCGACACGTGTTGGGCCCACGGGAAAGCACATCCATCGAACACATATCACACCAAAAGCCTACCTAATAAGATCCCAATCACGAGATTTTACTAATTATATTGTTGTATGCTCAGCTGCAAGGCTTTTGTGCATCATGATTTTGCCGCGATGGGGCCCTATCGCGAGCCGCGGCTTGCGCGGCCGACACCCCCAGGCCGGATGCCATAAATCACAATTACAGCAGGAAGACAAGACAAGACAACCTAAATAAGTAATATACCGACCTTCCGGTGTATATCGACGCATGATTTGGACCGATTGGAGTTAAGGCGTCAAAGAGTATTACATAGGTCCAGACGTCCATAGACGACACATCTTCCGTGGCAGGATTCTGCAAAACCCGGATTCGATTACAACACTATATGATGGTTATGTCGTTGAGACGCTCATGGCTCAAAGTGGTGGCACTAGCTCTCTGCTCCCTCAAGTCCTTCCTACGTGGCGTTAGGAGTTTGAGGTACACAATCAACCGATCACAGTGTAGGTGATTCACACATCAGACTTAATAGCCGTCAGGCTGGATAACTCCTGGTGGAATTCGAATTCGCCTGTCGCAATCAGTATCGGTAGCCGAAGATTTGATGGAGAAACGACAACTCACGGAGTTACCCGAGGCTTCTCTGGAAGTACCGTCAGCAAAGAAGCATTTTGAGAATCTACTAGATGCAAAGGTTGATCTGGAGTCGATTGTTAAGAGCAAGACAAGAGCCGTCAATTCCGGAGCCGCGCGTTCGTTGCCACTAGAAAATACCGCCGCCTCCAGGGCAGCGCCAACACAGTCTCCAAGCAAACAGCAAGCCATACCAAAGTCTTCAAAGAAAGCGAAAGTTGTATATGACGACGACTACATCGACTTGACATATGATACAAAAAAAGCGCCTTTTAGACATGTTGAACCAAATGAGTGTTCCATACCAAACTTTGCAAACGTATGGAATGCAATCGTTGACATGAGACAAAAGGTTAGGTTATATCACACAGATGATCATGCCATGCAGAAAGAAGCACCGGTAGACACTATGGGTGCTCACTGTCTCGCCGATGAGAATGCGGACCCTGCAACATATGAGTATCAAACATTAATTGCATGCATGCTATCAAGTCAAACTAAGGACGCCGTAACAGCTGGGGCCATGCAGGCACTCAAAAACAACGGACTGACCATGGAAAACATCTCAAAGATGCCAGAGGAAGAACTCGACTCGCTCATATCTAAGGTTGGATTCCATAAGACCAAGGCGAAGCACATCAAAGAAGCCACAGAAATTATATTGGAGAAGTTTAATGGAAGAGTGCCGAACAGCCTGAGTGCTTTGGTTTCTCTGCCTGGCGTTGGCCCAAAAATGGCGAACCTAGTTTTGCAGTTGGTATGTTATACATAATTATATCACACATTAAATGCATAATGCAGGCATTTAAACGTATCAACGGAATTGCTGTAGATTTACATGTGCACAGGATTGCCAATAGGTTGGGCTGGGTAAAAACTAATACACCGGAGGAAACTAGGATCAAGCTCCAGAGCCTGATACCACAAAAACTATGGGCGGAAGTCAACCATCTACTAGTAGGATTTGGACAAACTATCTGTGTAGCAGCTGGCCCAGGATGCGCCACATGCGCAGCAAACACATGGTGCCCTACAGGACGTGCAAACCTTGCGAAATAGACGCCTAAACCACACTCGCATCAGGATATGACATTGGCTAGCCATGTTACAACCTCTATGGACAAAATGAGGCACTATATACAAGCTCCTATATGTGGGTGGTTGCAATCACGCAAGTGTGACTCCAAGATTTCACGTTGTTGGCATTATTAGTCGGTACATATCAATAGCACCTCCAAATGGAGTGGTACCGACTGTTGGTCTATACCGCTTATATGGCCGAAACGAGAGCAAGCACGCTTGCACATGTATGATACCATGTACGATGTATTGTATGAAGGAGATATAGACAAGACAACTTATGATGAGGCATATCTCCATAGCATGTCAATGGGTGTTGCGCAACGACACTATGGGTAACACAGTTTTGGAACCTGCATTGCCCCGTTGTTGCCTGGCATCTGACACCTTTTGAAACACAGCTTGTACCAATATATCAAACATTACTTGAACACCTTTATGTTACTTGAATAAGTACCAACGAAGTCCAGCGGAACCCCGTTGGGCGGAGTAACAGGTCACGCGTGAGGTAACATAATTCTTCGGCAGACACACGTAACATTCCTAATATTCAACCTAAATAATAACAATCAACTAAGAATACATTATTTCGCATCT
>CCSG02000005.1:826464-910275 GCA_001077455.2 Babesia divergens
CATGATATAGACAAATTGGAGCGTCATCTGCCAAACGTGAGGCTATACTTCATGGATCCTAATGCATGCGCCGCACAGATACAAGAACTAAGACGACAGGGGAAGACAGTGCGTATCGATGTGGTCACATTGAACGATTACATACAGCAGCTCGAAAATGCTAAACGTGATGTCGACCCGATACTGCTGCCACTGGCAGATGGGCTGATACATGCAACCAACAACGGGAACGAAATATTCCTGGGAACGCCTGTTTTCACAACGGACCCCCCTATTGTGAAAACAACACCAGAAAACCTATCTGGCGATTATGATCCTTCAAGGGACAAATTGGTAGCATTCCTATCACCGAAGCAGGCGCTCTCGCTTTACCGCAAGATATGGTGGAAGAAAAACATAGTGATAGAGACCAATGGACAAAAGGAATACTATAAAATGTTACCACAGACGAATCCGTGGTCACCAGAGATACGATCTGCATGCCTCGAGGACCTTTGTCGACGCACACTTACGGAGGAGCCGTATTGGGGTCTACTCCTTTATCTTATGCCACCAGATGTGCCAATTAACAACGAAGCAGAGAATGTGCTGATGGAACACAAGATTGCACAAACGCCGGTGAGGAGTCTGCTACATAGCATACGCTCCCTCTTCCGCTAACAGAGGGTGCCCCGGCCTCACAGGGAGAGGGTGCCCAGCATCGTTTGTACCCACTTGAGGGTGTAAAAACACGGCACTATAACTTCTAATTATATGTACAATGGCGGAAGTTCTTAGTCCATCAAGTGTGTTGGCACGCGCCGATAATACACCAACGGCATCCCCCGTGGAGGGGAAACCCAGTACACGGGTGTTCCAAATCTGCAGCAAGGACCACATCACGGCGGAATGCGCATCAAAGAAAAACGCTGCCGAACCTACTAAAGATAGTACAACAGCCACGGATGACCTGCCAGAAGGATGGGTTAGACAGGGCAATGGGCTTATGCTTGACGTGCCCATAACTCCCAGGATGCGTGCGAGCAACTCCACCAAAATACATGAGCCGCACTTCAACTTTACGAAGGATGTGGATACACCTCATGTCAAGCAACTGCAGGCGAATCTCATCCAGATTGATCGTGACGCAGTACGGAAGATGAGACGTAACCAGGGTGTTATGATTAAGGCATCCAGACCGAGCAGCGACGCTAGGAATGGGACAGATTGTCACGATGCGGTATGTACCGATGCATAGTGTTTACATATCAATATAGAGAGTGCGGACTCCACAAAGAAACACTAGAAACACGAGAGATGACAGCGTGGCACACAATGAGCAGGCAAATCGCAAGATCGCCGCCATGAAAAAGGAACACGAACGCGAAGTGCTACAGGCAAAACAACAAGTTCTTCAATTTGTTGACGGACTCATCCGGAAATATCGTCAGCTTGCAATCGACGCCGTCAAGGTTGCGCGAGAGGAGCAGCAGAAAGCCGAACACGAAAGGCGAAGCGCATATGAACTCTGCGCACGCTACGAGGCTGACCTAAAGGCAAACGTCAAGGTATGTGTAACCGCCCAAATCACACACATTGCACAGAATGCTATCGCCCACCTAAAGCAATCTGCCCAGGCTGAGCAGCAACGCCTTATCGCCGAACGCGATGCGCTCCAGAGGAAGTGTGCTGACTTAACACCTATAACAGCTGAGGTATACAAGCCTACAGTCGACCACATGACCGCAGAGCTGGCGGCACAGTTCAGAAGCAACGCTAACTTCAGCATTGGAATGATTGACGACACACGCGCCATGGTAAGAAAGGACACACAACCTAATTCATACAGCACAGATTAATGACGAGTTTGCGTCTTTTAAAAAATCTATGACCGAACTTATGGTCAAGAAATTCGCAATTCAGGGATGCCCGCTCCGAAAAGAGGATGCAGAAATATTCGTAGAGAGTACACTGCTGGCGGACAGCCTGCTACTCTAGGGCAGAAATATTGTGGCGTTCGAGGTACAGGGTAAAAATGCAGCATATAGCTGCGTAGATGGAAACCAACGTGTACATAACCGCGAAGGGCAACAGCAGCGGAGGCACAAACAAATTAATCGCACCGGTCATCACGTTGGCCAGAATAAAGTATGCAAAAGAGTGTTTTCCAATGCAACGCCATACTTCCATGTAAAAAAATCCATCTGGAAACTGTTAACTAATGACGTCAAAACATACCAGGTGCCATGTCCAGTAACATAAATAAAAACAGCCCCGAGAACACAATAGATGAAGTATTCATAACGAAGCGCATGTTACCCTGTATACATTCAACCATATGCTGTAAAATAACGTACCAGTGTCCTTGAGCTTGGTAAACCTAGCTTGAACAGTACAACTGAACCACACAGGGACATTAGGGACGCACTGAAAACAGCTTAAGTAACGTGAAGTATACATACCCTAATGCGACCATTGCTGAGGACACTTGCCGCTTCTCCTTGTACAGATTAGCGCAGAGCCGGGTAACCAAATAACCGATGAAAAACATGGAGATAGAGTTGGGGATTGCGATGATACCCTCCTTGTTGGCGGTTAGCACATTCGTACGAGCTATTCTAGGAAATTGACGAACCATATCGAAATAGTATATGACAAGTTCTAAAGGGATCATTATACCAAGCGGAACCGCAGCCAACATGCGATCCGGTAAAACCGTCAACAACAACTCCGACACTGCACCAATGTCATGACGAGAAAATAAAAGCTACCTAGCTTAGTCATTCCCAACGACATGAAAAAATTCCAGTGAACTCCGTACTCTTCCACAGGGACGTCGTAAGAAACGGCCGTAGTCGCCAGCAACCTGATGATTCCCAGCAGAAATAGCCCCAAATTACGCTTAATAATGCCAAAAAACGTGCGGCTTGAGGCTTCTGTGGAGCTATATGTAGAGAATGCCAATAAACGTACTTCTGCTGAAAGACGTCATGCAACCAGAGTGGATAATCATGAATCCACAGCCAACATCCATCTGCCAGAATGTGTTTTACCAAGAGTTATGACACCAACCGAGGAGTAACCACTGAAAAACGTCTTCGAACACCGACGATTAAAGTATAGATTGTCATATGCAAGAATGGCTGAAGTGTGATAGAATCGTCAAGGTTGACATACCTATGATAGTCGCCACCATAAAGCTCCCCCTGAGGTTGGTGACCATATTCGCGAATCTGACAGTCATATATTCGAACTAGGCGTTGAATACCTGCTGGTAAGGTTGTCCGCATCACGCCGCAGGGAAGGCCTCCTGGGCTTACCGACACAGAACAGGGCAACGGTTATACTGCGCGGATTTAAGAATAAAAATACGTTACTCACAGATGAATCGCTACCAACATCAATGGATACTCTCCAAAACGGGTGAACATGAAGTAGGTGTTGTATAGAACCAAAGTTGCAATGGAGTATGCAAACTGCCAGGTGTAGGATGAAGACACCTTAAGCGAAGCGGCAGCCATAGACGTCTAAGCAACATTAGATAGACGTCACACATAGTCCTACCATCAAAATGAGCGTGCATAGCACAGCTGTCCATGTATAGTTGGCATCACCATCGACGCCCTGGAAAGAATGCTTTAGCTTCGTATACAGACTAGGCGTCGTACGCCAGACGCAGCCCTGCAGATTTAGTTTCACAAGGTTGCCAAAAGAATGGCTGCGTCGAGGCAGAACCTCAGAGTAATATTTTAACATATGGTTGTAGTCATCGATGGTGATATTTGCATCTGAATCGACTGAATATACATCTTTGAGGCGGCTGTTGTATCCATCGGGGTCAAGCGAAAATGCCTCATTGTAGATATCAACCATCGTCGCCCGAGTCGCAGCACTCAAGCCATCCGGAAACGTGGGACGGAACACGTTAACAGGGCAAAAGTCGAGTAGATACGGCTGTAAAGCTGACATGGTTGCCTACTCAAAGGAAAAGATGGTATCACCTCAGGATTCTGAACATTCCGAACACTAAAGCGCCACACATGAAATACACCTATGTACAATTAGATATTCCTATACAAATGGGCATGATTCCAGCGATTCGCGGCCTTTATTCGTACAAGCAACCCCCATCAACGACTCGGGTTAGCATGTCCATAAGTCACTACCAACAAATCTACTCGCCAAAGGTAACAACAGCAGTTGCTTACTTACTGTAAAATTGAGGGATTACTCCATCTACAAATTAGGATAGCATTACAGGCCTGTTGGTACCCATTTACACAGGGATCGAAACAATGCCGAGCGACGACAATACGCTCAGCTGCTGGGATACATACACGGATTCTGAGGATGAAGCCAGTGAGTTTTAAATACCAAAGACTTATAGATACACAGCCACAGCTACTAATGCCCACGTGGACCTCAACAGCCTTCCAGAAAATTTGAGGTCGTTGAGGTAGGTCTACGCCACACCGCCGACACATTATCGCAATAGGCTGAGTCAGGCGGCGGATAACGAATTTGTCGACGATCTATTCTCAGTAACTGATAAGAACTCGACGGGTAATCGCGATCATGGCGATAATGATGTGTTCGCCAGCAGCCGTGTCAAGACTATCAGTTAGTTGTGTTTACGTGGAAAACAAAGTTCACAGTACCAGCGGATCCCCTAGCGCATGTTACGCTTAAATGTCTTAAGGATTGCGATATGGTGGCCAAGAAACTATCGCAGAAGATAGAGCAAAGCCAAGTATGTTTATGCATCATCCACCACATATAACATGCAGGCCAAAAGCGCAGTTTGGTTGCAGTTTCTCGATACTCTTTTCCAGTCATGTGAGAAGAAGATTGAACTAAAGGATCTACAGACTTTAAAGAGAAAGGTGGAAACTGCTATAAAGAATCGGGAAGCGAAACAGAGAGAGGTAGCCTTCTCAAAGAAGAAGCCAAACGACATAACGAGCTCCAAAAACTACCAGGATGAACTGGACATGCTGTATGGAGATCTCAGTGATGATGATGAACCATTCTATTACACATGATTAACCAGAGTCACTTTGATTAAAGTGTGAACGATATTCGTCTAGAAGCGCCGACTCTAGTCCACACTTGGCATCAGGGAACTTCCTGTTGTCTTTAACGCGCAATTCTATTTCCTGTACATATCTTTTACATGACATTCGCACAATACCTGCAACAGATCATGCCTAAAGCTCGGATCTGCTGTTTTCAATAGGAACGGCAGACGCAGAAGCTCGACAGTGCCGAGGTCGCGCAGTTGGTGCCGGAGCTCGCGCAGAACGATACTTTCGACAGGCGCCTACACATTATACACACATTAACCCGTTTAACGTGCCTTGAAACGATGGCCCGCAAGAAGAACCTGGAATAGCTGCGATGCCGGAAGGCTGCACACCCGCGACTCAAGAGCACGAACAAATCGGTGACCCGTATCCGAAGTGTAAAACTGATCGTGATCCACCTTCTGCAAGCTGATGACACGATCGATAAACGCACATGTGCTGATCCACTCGCCAACGTTGCGCAGGCCACCCTTGCTGAACCTCGACGGGGCGTCCCTTCTGGTGTCCTGACTCAATGGAGGCTTGCTGAAACGCACATGGCGGCGCTCTATGAGGCTCTCAACATGTTCCACGAGACGCCGTAAATTCATATCAAAATTTTAACTGGTTCCGCTCAGCACGGTCGAGGGCCAGGCTTCGTCCGTAGAGGACATAGCTCACGAAGCACAATGCGTTGCTACACAGGTATATGACAAAGAAGTAGGCAGACGTGTATAATGGGCATTTCACCGGAGTTCCGGTCTCGTCCACGCATGCAGGCCCCTCAGAGCTACCAACGTATGCAATAAACCCTACCAGTCCCAAAACAATGGAAAAAATCCACATGACGTTAAATATGTTCCCAACCATCCTAGAAATGTCACTAAATGTAGAAGAGGGTGGAAACCACGACCGTTTGATCACTAAATAGCTCATTAAGGTGAATAACACGTAGGAAAAGAGGCCCATGATCAGCACTATCTTACCCGCAACCGCAAGTTGTGCAATGTGTGAGCATAGAACGTCGTATATAGTCTGCCCATGTAGCTTCACAAATGTTTCCTCGGCCTCGTGGTTTAGCAGACCTATCCTTGTAATGGTGCGGAATAACTGCATTTCCAGAGGGCTACTAGCCTTACGAAGGTCCTCGAAAGGGGCGCCACAGTATGCATCAGAAGCGACATCCGAGTAATGAAGGTCCTTTGATAGGTCTAAGGCCGTGGAGTTCCTTGTAATGATGCTGTCTACCCGGTATAGGCGGCATGCACCCAATACTGTCATGCTACTACCACTGGCCTTATCGCAGCTGTAGCCAATAACATTATGCCTCCAGCAATCCAACGTGAAACTACCAACCCCAAATACAATTGCAACTATGAAAAATACGAGGCACGAATATATGCTATTGGCATATATAAGACGCTTAAATTCCTCAAAGTATTTGTTCATCTTCCACACAATGTTACTGGGAGCCGCATCATCATCCATGGCTTTCAAATGCCGCATGGTAATCGGAGGTTTGCACAAATAGGGCTCAGTTGACATCATGCCATGTGTATGAAGGGATTCGAAACGTGGATGGCAGTCAAAGCCGGCATCATCAAACTGCATGTCACCCTTTCTTTCCTCCATTATACTGTTGTTAAGGGAGCCATTCAGCTTCTCTACGTCGTAGTTTACATTAGCCACAGAAGTAACACCGAGGTTTTCCATGGGAACGTTCAACTGTGCCATTAATGACACATTACAAAGAATAACTATTGACTAATTTAATATTATGATTGTCTCTTTCCTCGTACGATTGCGCATATACGACGAAAGCGCACACCTATGCCGAAAACTCAGCGATCTATATAGATCGGACAGTGATCCCCGGACCATGGGATATTAGATCTCAATTATAAGACGGAAGACAATACAACACATATATTTAAGCCCTCTCGCCCCTGATCCTCCTGGCGAGCTGAATGTCCTTAGGCATGATGGTCACACGCTTGGCGTGAATGGCACACAAGTTGGTGTCTTCGAAGAGACCAACAAGGTACGCCTCAGCAGCCTCCTGAAGGGCCAACACCGCCTGGGACTGGAAACGCAAGTCCGTCTTGAAATCCTGGGCAATCTCCCTAACAAGACGCTGGAAAGGGAGCTTGCGGATCAAAAGCTCAGTAGATTTCTGGAACTTCCTGATCTCACGAAGTGCCACGGTACCGGGACGGTAACGGTGAGGCTTCTTGATACCGGCAGTTACCGGCGCGGCCTTGCGCGCAGCCTTTGTGGCTAGCTGCTTGCGTGGTGCCTTACCACCGGTGGATTTGCGAGCAGTCTGCTTGGTACGAGCCATCTGAGAAACGATGAGAAAACACACGTGGATTATGATACAGGTGATAAAAATTGTATACATCCAAAGCATCCAGGCTAAATAGGATATACAGCAAAACTACAAGGAGCTATCAAAGGTATCTCCATGAAAATCCAACTTCACACGACCTACCTTAACAGATGAAACTCAGCCCCTTCTATGATGAAACGGAATTGAATATTGAACCTACAAATAAAGTGAAACCTTATTTGTTAAATGTTGTGTGATTATGCGAATACGTATACTACGGTCACCGTCGCACTCTGTAATTGTGTGGCTTCACAATCTCATGAGAGGCCACCCATCAACATTCCAATTTACAATGCACATTGAATTATCTTACTAGGTGTAGATTAGTTTGACCATGATACAAGGACTTTTGTTTATTTGCCCATACTCAGGGATACCTACTTAACACACCAGTGGGCATATAGCTATACACTGCTGTACGCCTTAAAAACCACTTCACATGCAAATACTGTTGCACCTCACTTGATGTTGAGAAACACAAAAACTTGGCGGCTATGTTTCAACTGTAATACACATAATTGCCCTTGCATAAGCAGCGTATAAATAGGCACGAATACACTAGAAGGTACGCAATCGGGCATATATTAACCATATTACATACTGAATTGCAGACCTATTACCCATTTGGGTACGCGTGAAAGAAATTTTGGTCTCACTACAACACACACGCTACCCGATGTGTGTAGAATAGCCAAGACAGCCGTACAACCCAATGAGCACTCAACGAAACACTGCATTTTAGTGATTTTGAAAATATACAATGTCTGTAAGCACTCAAGGAAGGAAGTCCGCCGTTAAGCGTGTATCACGCGCCAGCAAGGCCGGTCTGTTGTTCTCAGTCGGAAGGATCAGCCGCCAACTCAAGCGCGGACGCTATGCCGCTAGAATTGGCGCTGCCGCCCCAGTATACCTTGCGGCTGTTCTAGAATACCTCTGCGCCGAAATTCTCGAACTTGCTGGCAACGCCGCAAGGGACCGCAAAAGGAGCAGGATCTCACCCAGGGAAATTTTGCTCGCCATCAAGGGTGACGAAGAACTTAATGCTTTCTTGGGCGGGGTTACATTCTCCCAGGGAGGTGTCACACCAAACATCCACGCAGTCCTGCTAAACAACTCCAAGACCAAGTCAGACAACCCTAACTTTTCGCAGTCACAGGCGCTTTAAGCGCCTAGGTAGCCACCCCAGCTAAACGATAGCTGTTGCAGAGCTACATTTATACCGTCTTGGGCCATCTGAAGGATGGGCGCCTGAACACCGGTGAATGATTTAGTCACGTAGTATCTATGTATCTATGCGGTTTTGCTAACTTACAGCATTGGTATTGGTAATCATGTCTCCCACGCTGTTCCACACAGAGTCAGAGCCATCAATTCCTCGAACTGTAATGGTTTCGTTGCCGTAACAAACCTCCTTAAACTTCAGCAGTGGCTGCAGGAATTAAAGACGGTACACACAGGTACACACTAACCTCTACGTGAGCCGTTGTCGCAAAAACAACTCCAAATTGCTTGGAAGCAGAGTCAGAGGACAATTCTTCTACGTGGATCACGGGGGAAAACCACGATGCAAATGAACGGCAATCATCAACCGTGACGGAGGAAGGAAACCCGGCCATAATGACCGTAGACCCACGGTCAAAGCCGGCGGCCTGCAACATAATCACACCAAATATTAAAAATTAAATCAATAGAAAATAATTTAGAGCAAAACTACGGCGGTGCAGTTCTCTGTGCAGACGGAAGCCACCGACCTCGTCTGCCTCACTAAACGAAGAAACTGATGAAGCACTAGACATTGTTTCCGTAGAATATATTAAATCATGTTTAAATCTATTCCTCTGCAGCAGCTTCGACCTCACCCTCGCTCGACTCAGCTGCAACCTTGACGGGCGCTTCCTGCGAGGATTTGGGCGCATTCCTCTGGGCAATCAGGGCCTCGAGCTTCTTCTCAGCCAGCGCAAGCTTCTCTTCCTGGGCAGCACGCATCGCATCAACATCGCAGTCCTTGCGCAAGTCGTGGAAGTGAGCAAGCTTGGACTCGAGATTTTGCAGACACTCTGAAAGCGACTCCATCGACGTAGGAGGAACAACGCCACACGATTCAAAGTATCCAATAGTGACCATGTCAAGCTTAAGTCCAGTCTTAGCCTTTTCACGGTGGGTCTTGCTCTTAGACTTCTGCTTTGGTGGAATGAAGTACTCGTCGCGACCCTTCTTGGGTTCCACACGGGTGCCCTCCATGGCAGCCATCAGAGAATTCTCCTGTACCGCAGTCTCCTCAACCTTGACCACTTCGCCAGACTCCTTAGAACGTAGACGGTTCACGTAGCCTATCACCTGCTCTAGCAAACGGATCTCCTTCTCATATGGCAAAAACGTGAGGTTGTCCAGCTGGCTGCGCATCTGCTTAATCTCAAACTCGAGATTACGGCGCTCACGCTCCTCCTGCTGCTTCTTAATACGCTGTTGCTGGAGGAGACGCTGCTTAGCATAGTAAGCATCATTGATCTCGTTAAGGTGTTCAATGAGCTTGGCACGGTTGCCGTTACGTTCCTTCAGCTCCGAAGTTATCATTTTACGCTCATCGTACAGACCCTTCATGCTGCCGAAGTGCTTGCGGTCATTCTCCGTGATAGCCACCAGCTTCTGAGCTTCCTCCTTGCGGATCTTGTGCAGGTCATTCATCTTGCTACGTAAATCGTCAAGCTGAGTCTTCATCGTGGCGATGGTGTTGTCACCACCTGTGGCCTGCTGACGAGAGTTCTCCACCATCTCCAAGGTTGACTTGGCCTGCCGCAACTGCTGTAGCTGCTGCAACATCGCCTTCTCCTCCTTCAAAGTCATAGAAGTGGTCTCCATCTTCACCTCGAGCTGCTGCATCAAACGCTCAATCTCAAGTTCGCTCTTGTAACCAATTCCCTGACGCAGCTCGTTCAAAGACTTGGTTTTCTCACGGGCCTCCTTCTGGAATGTGTCGATAACACCGAGGCAGTGAGAACGCTGACCCTCTAGGTCATTAATACGGCTCTGAATCTCATCAAGGCGCCCCTTAATGGCGTCCCTCTCTCCGGTGTCATTTTCCCGCCGAACATCATCGATACGCTTGTTTATCGCCGCAAGCTTCTCGTGCAAACGGTTAATAGCTTGAGATTCCTCATCAATTTGCTTTTTAATTGGGATCTCCTCAGCACGGAGCTGGCGAGGAGGCCGCGGAGTACGACGTTCGGGACGCTTACCGTGTGTTACAGCCTTATCAGGACTGGCAGTGCCAGGAGCGACGCTAGAAGCCATCTTCAATTACACGCTGGGGGTGAAGACAATTCACCACATCGACACAGCAAGAAGAATAACTATCGACACACCGCAATAGACAATTGAGGTGCTAAAAGAACACAGAATAGCCACGTTGACACACTAATGACCAACGGACCACCGAAACTGTGGAGTGTATGGAGGGAACACGAGCACAGACAAGTCGTCGACACGGACCACGGGACTCAAAGAACCCGCTTATTAAGGAATCTTAAATCAACACAATTCCGCTGTGAAAGCCACGAGAAAACACACGTTTTTAGACTGTGAGGCAATCACGGCGGAAGAAAATGACCTATGCGCGGACCTGTGGGGAAAACTCGCAGCGCACTGCCACTACCGTCTAGTGGACAAACAATATTATAACAGTTTGCGTATGAACTACACTTTATTAGTGCTGGTGAGCACGATGTGCATGAGTGTTGAAGCAACGGCAGGGCTAGACCCGCGGACCTTCACTGATATTTTTTGCCTGAACCATGGATTTTCACCCTGCAAGCAGACACATACCCTTTCGGTCTTGCTCTGAAGCTGGCCAAACAAATTGCAGGATCCTCGTCAGCACTTTTACAAGAGCAACAAATGATTGCTTCCTTATTTGAAATCTGAAAATATTGCATAACTCGCACAAGGAGACTCACCTTTACGATATGACCACTCACACAACGCATTACAATATCACTCAGATGATGAACATCAGATCCCCAAATAACATCCCCTGAAAGCTCTTTGTCCTTTAAGGAATCCCACAGGTTTCCGATGTTGTGCGCATCAACCGGCAGAGGTGTCAAGAATTTGTTGAGGGACACCGGGAGACGCAGGACCACTCTATGGTTCATCGGCTGCCCTACGCTAGGCCCCAAGGTGTAATCGATACTGTACTGAGGCAATGCCACACCGAAGCTGCGCAAAATGAACGACAGCTTGTGACCAACCGATTCACCTGGTGCCAAAACACCCGTAGCACGATTGTGGCAAAGTCCTTCTAGGTGCGGGGGAGAACGCAGGCTTAAACGCGTAATGCGAACTGCCTCCTTACCGTCCCTGATGTTACATATTCGAACCAAAAGCTTAGCGTCGTGGTGTCGATAAGCCTGCTCAACCCAAACAGACAACGTGCCATCCGAAAATATCACCCCGGGCGAATTTGACAGCACAAGTTCTTCTAATAGCGAATCTCTCGATGAATCTGAATCGTTGTAGCCTGGTGAATTGTCACTCGTGGGGTCTCTGTGGCGTGTAGTCCTACCATGACTTCTCATATGATGGTCTTCATCACGGCCATCAGCAGTGCACCTGGACGATATATCTGAGCTAGCAAACTCTAAAACATGACATGAGTCGCTCTCGTAATTCTCCAGCATCATACTCTGGAACAATGACCTTCCCATTAGCATCATGTGTAGAAGTTCGCATGCAGTTGACTGAACGTTCACGTCACAATGTGCAGCATGAGATTCTAGAAACAGTTCAGTGCTAGCCCACAAGGAATTGTCATAAGCTGCAAATTTGGCAACCGCTGTGAGAATCACACACTGGGTAGTCGGGGTGCCCAAGAGAAAGTAACGTTTTAGCAAAGCTGCCAGTTCCCCCAAAACACGACGCTCAATCGTGTGGCAGTAGTACTCAAGCATAGTGGCACATATTCTGTATTTGTCTTGAAGCTCTCACAAAAGACCAACCTTAAAAGTGCATCGTTCAAAAGAGTGCCAGATAACACTGAAATACACTTGGTAACGACCTTGATTTGTTGAGGCCTCGAGGTACTCTGCAAAATACGACATACATCAGACAAGTCTGTAGGCTTGTGGGTGAATTGCACGACCTTGAAAACTGATTCCACGTACAGACTTCCACGCGGAACCACACGCTCAATGACACCAAGCAATGTAGGCACGATGAGATCCTGTGTGGTGATGTCACTCTCGCGCACCACTGATAGCAATTCTGGCACAATCAGTTCCCAGTTATCATCGTCACACAGTTGGGATACGATTTCTGCAGCCTGAACGCTGTTAATGCAACATAAAAGTAAAGCTTACCCGGCACCTAACGGTGGTATCGGCAGAACCCAGCATACCAACAAAGTGTGGTACCTTGCTCTTCAGCATGCGGTGCAGTGATGAATTCTTAAGGGCCGAAGCGACCATCTCGAGCGCATTTACGTGGACGTGCGATGACTTTGACGTAAGAAGTTTGTCCAAGAACTCCGAAAGATGGTGTACTGAAAAACTCGGCATGACATCAAACCAAGTTCCAATCACCCGCACGGTTTCATGTGCAATGGACATACGAAGCGTCCACACCGTTTTCTGTTCTTGCGTATCGGTAATGTAGGAATTGTATCGAGTCATAGGAACCTTTATGAAACACACACGACCAAGCAACCTCTCCAACACGTGCATGAGAGTGTTCATGAAGCACGCCTTAGGGTTTGGCTCAATAGAGGCGAGGAATGTGAGCAGCTTCACCACGAGCCATGGGTACTGAAGAGTGTAGTAACCTTTACCTTGCATGCTGCCAGAATGCAGACGGAGCAATACTTCAAGAATAATTGCAACACAATGGTCCCACCCATCTTTCTGAAGTCGTACAAAAGCTAACATAAGATTGGTAAGCGCCATCAGACAGCCAAGATCCGTCTCCTTGCACAACAAATCTGCCATCTTAGGCTTCCACTCCTGCAGCCGGAACGGCTTTGGATTTACGCGAAAAAGCTGCATTATGCACATATATAGCTTCTTACGAAGCATTGATGATTCAAACGGATTAACTGTAAGCATGGTTACCAAATCGTTAAACATGTGTTCATGCAATTCTACGGATAAACTGTTTGCGATAAAATTTAGCGCTATTGCCTGTACATGCTCACTAGCATCATGAATATCTGCCTGTACAGTGTTTATTACAAGACTGCGCAGCTCCTCTATATCCACAAGCAGCACCTCGCAGGCCATGTAACCTGCGACTTTCTCCTGGAAGGAAGTCGAAGCCATGAGATGCACAGCCTCTAAATGACCCAAATCCACATCATAACCGATCATATGGATATATACTAACTTCAAGATGCACTTCTTCTTCTCATAGCCGCTGAGAGAGCTCCTGCCGAAGCAACATCGCACCTTAGCCAACTCCTCTCGCACATGGTAATCTCTCTCAGCCTCCGAAGGAATCTCCTTTAGACTAGTGATAAATTTCACCAACCCATTGACAGGTTGCGCAGCCATCTTGAGAAAGTGTTAGATGACGCGACAATATGGATGCCAACATGGCCGCCACGTGTACGACAGCTCTGCACATGATCGGATAAATAAAGAAGCATAAAGAAGACGCTACACATCACCTATGTGTACGCAAAACTAAGTATAGACACGTCGAATTAAGCTTCGTTGGGCTCTTGCTCGGAATCATTACGACATCTTGCACACCTGAACCAGCCATTATTCGGGCAGTCATCTTCGCAACGAAAGAACCAGGAAACCTTCTCATATAACCATGTTATAAGGTTATCAACAGTTGGAGCGCACCACGGATAGAGAATGTATCCGATGCCCATGCCCACAGCAATGCCAGTCAGGAAGGCAGGGGTATTTCTGGCCTGTACATACTGACGTAGCCTAGACATGTCAATCGGACCGTCAACAACGCCCATGTAACTACCCAAAGCGCCACCAGCCAATATAAGCGGGATCAGAGAATGGCTGCTTTCACCATTCGCCGAAGATATGCCAAAATACGGGCGTACAACCCTTGGACCTTTCATCATTACGCAAAGACGAAGAAGTAGACAAGGCCTAGAAGTACTGTAAACTGCACCAATAGTTAAAACTCAAAACGATAGCTAACCGATACCCCAATCGCAAGTTCGCGTGTACCAACACAGTCAGACAAGGTCAGAAACAGACTCCGAAAAAAACTGCTGTTAGCTCGCTGGGCCGCGCTGCGGAATACAACAGTTTCGTCCTTTAGGCTATTAGACTTAGATACGATGGAGTCTATAAGTTCACCACGCTCCAAAATGCTCGCTGAGGAAATATAGACAACAAAACACAGATGCTTACTGATGCTACCGCGCAATGACTGAGCAGTATATTCGAGGCTTGTTTCAATAGACTTTAATTTATCACTTGTCTCATTATAGTCAGTCTGGAAACCATTGTAACTCGTTTAAAAGACATACCACAAGTCTACTGAGAATGCGTGTTAACAGCTCGCTGCGCTTGTTGGTATCGTTAATAATGTGAGGTTTACACGAAGATTTTAGCTCGCTCTAATGGTAGATGATCGAAATTATTCCACAAACTACCAAAAATCGACGGGGTAAGTCTGTATCCTCGTTGGAGTTGGTAACGCAAATAAGAATTAGTTCGTCAAATGCGTTCTGCAGGTTGGTAATGAAACAAACGATAATGCACGAACATAATAGACATGATGTCCCAGTATTAGTGAGCTTCCAGAGCAATTGCCCTTAGGGATCTTGTTAAGCTGGGATCTGCAGATCAGTTAGGACGTGGTAATCATGAAACAAAAATAGCAGCTCACATGAAAAGAATACATAATCCATTGCAACTGCCATGGAATTATCATGCGTGAGTATACCAATAAAAACTGCGCAGGTAAGGGTAGAATGTCAAAATAATTTTGCATAAGGTCAAACCGGGGGATGGGTATAGAATAGGCAACTCACCTTGCAACTGCATCCAGATTTACATAAAACTGGGAAGTAGTGCCGCTGTAATTAATCGGCGCAGTATAATCAGCGATGACGCTACCACCCTTTGATACCAACGAATAAACCACCAGCGTCATAACAGAAAGGCCAACGGCGGTTTAGTGATTACCCTACTAGACAAAAACGAAGCCAATGAAAACAAATGTGTAACACATCAAACATTCTTAGTTATGAATGAAGAAAAGAAACTATGAGACTACTATCCAGCTTTCCTTGCTTTCGTGTGTAGGTTGCGATGTGGTGGAAAATCAGCAGGATTCCAGTGAGAAAAAATCGCCGTGGCACTTGCAGCTGCCCACATAGTCAAGAATATATACACACATCAGCAGACGCTGTTACAGATGTCGTAAAGCCGCGTAATGTTCGCTTCTTTGGCCTGCTATCCACGCCAGCTTTGCCGTGGGACAATGAAACAGAGGGCACCTAAAACCGACATGAGATGTCACGGCATGTGAGATATGCGCCAACACATCTATATAAACGCTATACACGATAGAACCGAGTTGTTTTAATATGGATTCCCATAGTTAATGTCCTAAAAGGCAATACTGTTACAACCATAGCGCTCGGTTAGACTTCTTACAATCACAGCAGCTTTTCAACCACCGCTTGCATAGCCATAGAATTTGACACAGAAACTGCCTTTTCCGGATCGTCACCAGGCAGTAGGCGCAAATCCCTGGGAAAGTGCTGCAACCTTGCCGCAAAAGGCATCAACTGCCTGCAACCACTAAATAAGTCCCACTTGCCGAAGATGTATATTCCCAAACGAGCACGACTCAGAGCCACAAGCATACGGCGAGGGTCACGCAAATGCCCAGTTCGCTCGCTACGAACAAGTGATAGTAACACATAGTCGGACTGGCGACCCTGGAACTTGTCTATTGTTGTAATAGCCTTCGGAGCCTTGATGCGTGGGTTCCACGCGCATTTGTGCTTCACTATATCCTCTATAAGCGCCTTCTGACCGTTGTAAGCGCACAGGATAACAATGCTCTCGCTAGGGTACCCACTCAGGCGCATGTACATGTACACAGCAACCACAAACTCAGCCTCCTCCAGGTTCTGGTAGTAGTGTGCTATAGGGGCGGATTCCGTGCCTGCACAGTCTACAAACTGGATGTTGTGCTCAAAACAGCGGTTTCGAGAACCAAACTCTGGCCTGTCCAGAGCCAGATTGATGTTATCAATGGCGATGGGATAAAAGTGGGTGAACAGGTCGGCAATTTCAGGCCTACAACGGCCCTGACGATTAAGCATAATATATGGAGTCTCTAGACGAACCAGGCGGTGGAACAGCGATTGCTGCATGTTAGCATATTTCAGCAAACCACGATTGTTCACCACAGGCGGCAACTGGAAGTGGTCCCCACTCAAAATCACCCTCTTGAGAGGGTGAGCCAAAGGTGCGAAAGTCTCGACTTCCAACACCTGCGCAGCCTCCTCCATAACGAGGTTGTCATAACGTAGATTCTCCATGGTCTCCTTTGCGATGGCAGCGTGGGTACAGGTCATAGCCACGAGACGTGCATACTTCTCCACAAGGTAGTGACCTCTGTCAGAATTGTTCCGTAACACCTCAAAGGGCTGCAGTTCCTTCAGGGCGTCATACACATATATGATAAAATCAACTTTGTGCGAAACCCAGGAGGCATCCCCAACGCTCTTTAGATGTTTAATCAACTTCCAACGGGTGTCAATATCACGCAAAGAAGATGCAAACTCCAAGTCTCCATCAAAAAAGGCGTCCAGAAGCTCAAGCCTACGGGACGTTAACGCAGCACGTTCCTCCGCTGCCGCTCTGTCACCAGCTATACGCTCGCCTGAACGTGCAGCTCCTGGACCCTCAACTATTCCTATGGTGCTCTTACAACGCACCAACGGCAATACCTTGGCCTCAAAGAATGATAAGGCCAATTGAATGTTAAAGTTATAGTCTCCCTTTACATCCAACCCATCAACAAGCTTCTTAACCACATCCAAAAGATCCAACCGCCGTTGTAAAATAAAGTTCACACGACCCCATTTAGAAAAGTCGCCCAGGCCCTCAATCTCAAATTCAGAACCACCCAAACGAACAATATGATGCTCGTCAACGTGACCGTTCAAAACCAACTTAGTAAATATGTCGTTCAAAGCAAAGTTGCTGTGAGTACAGATAACCGTGCGTTCACTACGGTTGTTCTTAAACAAAATACCGATTATCTGGCAAACACAATCAGTTTTACCAGTACCAGGTGGGCCAACAACCAAAGTAATACCATGGGATACCCCAGAACGGATAGCTTCTACCTGAGCAGGAGTAAAAACAATATTAGGCCTCACAGGTGCCATATTTAGCTCTGACAACGGAGAGGGGATCTTAAACCGCGGCTTGAGTAGCGCAACCTTCGGTGGAAGACGCAGGTTAGCTCGAGATCTGTGAGTCATTCCCCCCTTTTCACGAAGTTGAGTTAACATCACATCATCAATCTCCACTATGAGAACGCCGTGTGTTGTTGTAACGCAGTAACGATTAGAGGTAAGCTGCCTCATCGATTCCATTTTCAGATCAACTCCCAGCAACTCTTTACCCGGCCACTTCTCACACTCAGAGATTATAGTAGAAACCACATTATCAATCTCTATATGAAGAATGGCGTCCTTATCTATCCGTTTAACAAACAATTCAGCTTCATCAATCGCATGGGTGAACCATTCAGTGGCATCACCGTCTACCAACGCAACCTTAGCCAAAAAACCTTCAGCGGTCTGGTAAAAATGATCTAAATCCTTCCAGGTATCCAAGAAGCTCAGATGCCAGTCGTCAGGCTCTAGGTGAGGATATTGACATTGTTGAGGGTCACCGAAACCCAAAAACACGTCGCTAAGCCAGGAAGGCAATGTGGTCGGACGGTTTATCATGCTTCGCAAAGTGCTCAACACAGCCTTGAAGTTGTTCACCTTTGAATGGCGACGAACCAACAAGTTCATGCTACCGTAAATGTTGGGGTCACGTGCAATGTCCTCCATATATTGATTGTAGTCAAAGCGCACTTTAAGCATCAACCGAAATCCAATGGGTGTTCGTGTCTCGTATGGATTCAGATCGGAAATAACATGACCTTCCTCATCCAATACTTGCATTATTTCCGCTCCTCTAACCAGGTTAATACCAAGGTTTATTGCGATTTCTTCAGGCGACTCGTATTCATCCAAGCGCTTAGGCGCCTGATTAAGAGGCGCCGATATGGCCACCAAAAAAACAACATCATGCCGCTTCAGACGTTGCCAATCTTTACGGACTTGGAACTCCTTCACCTTTGCTGTATCGATGATTATATTGGCTTCCATGTAACTGGCGGTAGACTTCAACACCGTTTGAGCAGATAAATTGCAGATCTCCAGGGAAGAGACTTCAATCGCCATGGAATGGCTACCTTCGAAACGAGTTTCAGTCATATTTCCTTGGCTAGCCTTTGTCGTATCACGTGTTAAGTAACCGCGAGGTGCGCACGCATCAATCGCCTCCTCGAGGTCAGATTTTATCTGATAGGCACTCTCGAGACGAAAAAGACTAAAATTGCGATACAAATAGTCAAACAATGTCAAATACTGCATGTTCAATTTGTGTAGAGCCAATGATGACAGACGTATGTAATCGTTACCACTAGGCAACCTGCTGGAAACCCACAGGAGCTCTTCAGTTGGATAAAGAGCAAGACCATTGAGAAATGCCACTGAATTAACTTCCCGCTCCAGATGTGAGTTTATAACACCAATCAGAAATTGCTTCACAGCCTTCTTACCCTTTTCCTTGATAGGGATCAGGTTGACGGCGCTCGGTTGCAACAGATGAGGGATATCCGGAACATCATCTAGAGCAAAGAGGCCCAATTCCATAGTCAATCTAGCCAGGATATTAGACTTACACTGTGATAAAATATCAGTTAAACTCCCATTCTTGTGATGCTCAAAAGCCGACATCAAGTGTACGGATTTCAACACGGGGTCATCCCGAAATTTGGTGAAACATACACGCTGAAACGACTCGAAACGCCTATAATACTGATCCATTACATTATCATACTCTAAAGGAGTGCCCAATTCCTCGTCTATGTAAAATTTCATGTAGAAATCCAGGATTGAAAGCATACTCTTAAACAAGGAGCCCTCGAGGTGGTCATGCAGCGGCGTCTGCCTGCAACGCACTAATATCAACTTCGCATCAAACAACGGCTTAACAATACGCCTTGTGCTCAGCTGACTGAGGAGGTCAATTATGAACTCCATATGGTTCTCACAAAGCATTAGCCGTTGCATAGCACGCGACTGCGCAACTTCGTCGTTGCTAGAAAAAACATCCAACTCAAGACCATCCTCCAACACATATACGAAATGGTTCAATATGCTGTTCAGAAAGTCGCGGTTCAACACAAAACGTGCCCGTTCGTTGAGCCGTCCGTGAGCCTCTGGGTTACTCGCTGACAATGCATACAAATAAACCACACTACTCAAACTTGAAAAATCTTCAACACCTGCAACCTTATCGAAGACACCATAACGCTCTTCTAATAACTTAGTAGAACGTGTGAAAAGACCCTTGGCCAAACGGTTGTGAGCATATATGTTTCTCTCACGCACAGCAGTGGGAATGTGCAACCATGTTGCAGGAGATACCAATTGAACACAGCAACGTCGAATACCACCGACTTCAAACCTTTGGAAACACAATATTATGAACCTGAGCAACGCACGTTGTTCAAGAACGGTCACCCTACTGTGGTCTGAGGCATCACGGCTATCGCACAAATCGCTTTGCCAACTCTCAATCATCAGGAGTTGAGCAGCATTGTAAAAGACACATTCAAACGCCTTAGTATACTCTGCAACAACATTTACAACATTTGAAAACAAAAATAACAAACCGTTCACAATATGGCGAAGCAGATCAGCATATTCGCTACGACCACTGCTGTGCTCCTCAACAGTAGCCCAGACACAGGTCATCACAGCGGAGAACCGAATAGAATTATAGCGCTCCCGTTCATTGTTCGTCAAACTTGATATCAGAGGTAAGGAATCCAGCGACAACAGCGGCCACAAGTAGAAGACATAGTTCGAGTGTTCCAGTGCAGCCAAATCAATGCGACTAAAATCGCCCTGGAACAGTTTAGAGTATATCTGAACAATTTCTTCACCGAGGCGCGATGCTACTAGATCATCCGGGGACCCAAAATGCCGCGGATCCTTCTGCCCATCGTGCATCGAACGATGCAGTAGACGGTACAGATCTGACCGTTCAAGGTCGGCTAAAGTTGCCGCCTTGGACCGAGTAGTTGAATTAGGCATTTCTGCGATGCAGCATAAACTCCTACTGAGTCCACAAGATGGATATTTATACCCACAAAGGGACACCCTACATAACCACAGCTGAGAATGATAATTACACATACAAACATTATTCAGACACAGTTATGGCAAATCAATCAGACGCTAGAGTGCCGTGGAACACGATGTGTCGGATAATATCCACATTCCTGCGCAGAAATTTGTCCCTATCAGATTGATCAGCACGTTGAAGAAGCTCCAGAGCCTGCTCTGCAGTTACGGAATGAGCGACTCCATGCAATAGAAAATGTTTGGCGATACTCTGTGTAACCTTTAGATACACTAATTTAGGTACAGGTAATGCAAACATATCGTGCTTCACTCTAGAGACTTCCATAAGGTACCCCAATAGGGTAGAAGATAGTTGCTCCATAATGGCACATACATCATCCGATGTGGATTTCCCACCCTCCAAATTGCAATTCACTGTTACAAACAGCTCAAATAAATTGCCAAACACACGCATACTGCCATAGTCACGCGAAAGCTCGGATGTCGATAGCAACTCAACGATGCGAGTACAACTATCCAAGCAGAGCACTACATCAGGTAATGAATCTAAATTCGCCATGACATATGATGTGATAGAACATGCATGATCTATGGGCTCCTCCAGTGATTGAAATCCTAGGAAACATTCCTCCAGAAAAGAGCGTACAAACGGTAGCATATCGACACATCTTGACATTTGAATGATATGCAAGGCCTGCCAAATAGACTTCCAGCAGAATATCTCAGGAATATCACAAGCTATCGCTCGCAACATTTCTCTGAGCTCTCGTAATACTTCCTCACCACCTTCTTTTATGTACAAGCTGTACAAAGTATTAAAGTTAGGACCACAATACACGGCGAAATTCCGTGAACCACGGTTAACCATCTTATACCCATTATTAATTGATGATGTATGGCTAGATGGCTCCATAGAACGTGTAGATGAATCATTCGCCCCGGTATCTGGCAGATGAAACAACAGCTTCGGATGGAACTTCATGTATAACAAACACAGTTCCCGAAGCATAGCACTCTCATGGGTTGAAAGAGTGTTTGACCTTATGTTACATAAAACAAAGTTCAAAAATGTAGCAAATGACTTCCTCTTGCAAATATACTTTGAACCTATCGTGTAAATTGCACCGATTCCCCAAAAACCTTCGCGTTCACGTGGCAACGATGCCACCAGATCGTTCAGTAATCTTGGAAGATCTTGCTTACCTGTATCTGGACGTTTGTAACGTTGGCTGCGAAGTAATTTTGTGTATTTTTGAGTTATTTGGTTGTCGACTGCCACGGGATGTTGCCGGTAGTGCTCAGCACTACGAGGACACGACACAAAGTATTCCAAACTACACTCCACATAACGGTTGAAAGCATCCAAAAGGGCCTTGTTGTGATAACCGAAGTGATCACAGGTGTTCAGCAGTAGCAACAAATCGTCAACGTTCACAGAGGTCTCAAGAGGCTCGCTCAACGAGAAAATCACATTCCTCTGAGAATATGTAGATCTCATACGTAGTTGATCGATAATGTGACCCACATGTTGACTTAGCGATGACGCAAAAAATTCGCTTGCGGTGCGAAGAAAGTCGTAATTCACCGTATCACTCCTAAGCATGCTACTGCATACCAGACCACAATCCCGGGAAAAACTACGCCCATCTTCAATGTTACCGCATAAGGGAAATACCGATAGAAGGTCAAACAATAACTTTTCTTCCTGCGGTGCGTTGCACAATAATGTATATGTGAGCTTAGCTAGAGTGCTGTAGTCCTTGGCACCGAAGTTGCTTAAATCCAACTGCCGTAGTAGGAACAGTACCCTGGGCATCCATCGCTGTCTAAACGTGTACTTCAGGCACTCGGGAAGGTCGCATATGTGAAATGCAATATGCGTTACCTCAGCCAGAGTAAAGGCGTGAAATCGTACGACACATTCATCCAAAATTCTAGACAGAAGAGGGTAATTGTCTACAGAAAGCTTCGTAAGCAATGATAAGAATACCACCAGATCATGAGAACCCAAGCGTTTTACTGAGACCAGATTGCCAAACAGTAAAGAGGCCAACGAGTCAGATTCCTCCTTCACCAAAACCTTCGAGAAGTGGAACGGTGATCCCTGGCAAAGAATCCGTTGTACGGATTCGGAGGACAACTTGCCTACCTCATCCTTAACTACAAACAAGTGTATGTGCTGTATGAAGAGGTTGTATCTCAAAGAGATGCGCGACGTATGGACATACCTTCGGGTAAAAACAATGCCCTCTCAAGGCGCTTACGACGTGTCAAAGCGCATGCATATTCCAGGCGCTGGAACCGCTGTAACTCGAGAAATGCAATCTTCTTGCAACTAAAACGCGTCTTCCTTATGCTCAGATGCCTCACTGGAACCATTAAACAGGTAATGAATTATACACACCCTACCGCTCTTCTACGTCTATGGTGTAAGGAGCTACATAACACAAAGTATAATACCCGTATAACTTACTAATATAATGGAAATTACTAGTGATACTGAATCGATTGCTCACGTACGCAACGATATCCAAAACCTCGTTAACCAGAAGTCATTGCAATGGATATTTGTCGGTGGCAAGGGAGGGGTTGGAAAGACTACTGTGTCTTCTTCAATCGCCACAATTCTTGCTGAATCGAGGGAATCGGTGGGTTCTGATCAGGTGAAGTATCATATCACTCAGGTTCTGCTACTATCCACAGACCCTGCCCACAGCCTCAGTGATGCATTCGGACAAAAGTTTACCTATGAACCCAGGCTAATCAATGGATTCAATAACCTCTATGCAATGGTAAGTTGAAGTAGAGTCGGTCATTCCGCTAACGCATACGTAGGAGCTGAACACAGCGCAAATTGTGGATGGGTTCGACGGACTCAAGGAATCTCATTCCTTCCTTCAAACGATTCCTGATATTCTTAAGATGCTTCCAGGCCTGGACGAAGCACTCTCCTTTGTGGAGCTGATGCAGTAAGTCTTAACTGCAGTGTCTTTAATGCTCCGTTAGGTCAGTACAGAGCAGACGATTCTCTGTAATCGTGTTCGACACTGCGCCAACAGGCCACACTCTCAAATTTCTAAAACTACCCGAGGTCCTGGACAAATTGGCTGATGCATTCATGAAAATGGAAAACGTAATGGGCAGTCTTATGAAGCTTATGTCCTCAATGACTGCGCAACAAATGTCACAAACGGAAATGTTTGACAAAATTAAGCTCCTGCGCAGCATGATCAACAGGACGCACGATCAAATGCGCGACCCATCACTTACAACATTTGTCTGCGTGTGTATACCGGAGTTCCTTAGCGTATACGAAACCGAACGCCTCATACAGGACCTTGCTAGAGGTGATATCGATTGCTCCTACATTGTGGTTAACCAAGTATTGAAGCATATAGACATCGCAAATCTCATCGAAGACGCATGGGCAAAACTGGACGATGAGCAGCAGGAAACAATGAAATGCTTCTTCGATAGGGTCAGGGAACATCAATCGGCACATAATAGCCGTGTTGAGGTGCAGAGAAAATATCTTCAGGATATCAAGGACCTCTATCAAGACGATTTCAATATAGGTAGGTGCGCAAGTGATTGAAGCATAAATGCCTGCAGTGGCAATACCACAAAACAAGCAAGAAGTTAGAGGCAAAGAAGCCCTCGTGGAGTTCGCAAAAACGCTGTTGCAACATAACCCACTACCACTGTAGAGTGGTGTGATACACGGTTCTAACATTCCCTCAATCGGCCAGGCGCACGCTGACGCTCTTCGCAGCCATGCTTAGCTCCTTGTTACCACTCTAAACAGACGGTTAACGAACTTTATATGTCAACTAACCTTTTCGAGTAGCTTTAGCTTGGGCAATACGCCAGATACCTTCACGATAGACACGAACTCACGGAGTTCCTCCACGCCGTCCTACACAATATGGCCAATGACTGATCATCTAGAGTACCATAATGAAGTCCTCGAGATGGTATATAGCCTCTATCTGGGTTAAACACAACTCTTCGTCTGCCTCATCAGACGGACGTAGGGGATGTATTAGTTCCACCAGATTAACGAGGCCTCCTAACTTAACAAATTCCCTGCGATACTCCAAATCTGCACATACTGCCGTAATCAAGGATAAAACCCACCTAGTTGGTAAATGTTACGGCATGTCTGAGCACAAGCGGCACGCATTCCGTCTATCTCAGATCTCATTCCCTTAATCATATCCGGCAACGCCCCAGCCTTAAACATTTCTATACAGTTCTCCGAATCTACCACATGTTGAATAAACGCATGGATCAAAGACCTACTCCCGGCTGAAAGGAAGGAGAGTGCCACAATAGCGGCATGGTTGCGGTCCTCCTCCTGCATAGATATTCAACAGACAAATATATAAAGCATACGCCACTCATCAGCATGTCAACGAGGATAGGTATTCCACCTGCATTCCTAATAGTGTCCTTATGAGCTGGAAGGTCTGTAACGAATTAAAATTAAATTGGTAACATTTCACATACGATCTTTACTAGCAAAAATTGCCAGCTGGGTCGCCGCAAGGGCTCCTATAGTAGTGGGATTGGCTGCCCATGGGTGAAGCTTGTTCTCCAACTTGTCAATCTATCCACAAATATAACAGCGAAAATAGAGCACTAACAGGTTGGGTAGATTCGCACAATGAAACAAACTCCTCAATATCACCATTCTCAAATGCTAGATCGAAACGTTCAATGTCACATGGAGCGTCATCAAGTCCTAAAGCATCAGAAATCGGACCATATGCCGCTATGTTGTCTATCACCCGTGACTCGATAGCCTCTAGCTTGCGGCGATACTCGGTCTGTAATGGATTGTAACCAGGCTTGAGCTAACAATAATAATATGAAACAGACATGTGTAATGACTCAAATGCAGAATAACGCTAAATACGTAAGAACTGCGAATACAGGATGCCCTGAGTACCGGCATACACACTTACAAAACGACCGAAGCAACACGCATTTCCCATGGCGAGAATGTCGTGGGCGTTCTAATTTACATAATGGCTGCGGCATACATATGTGCCACTGGCAATGCCTTTTGGTTGCAAATGAACCATGCACCCTTCGGCCCATATCTGGGCTGTCTAGCCATAAGACACGACTTACACCGCAAATAACAACTATGTAGTAGTACATTATTTCGCGTTGGAGGAGCTCTGCAGCTCCTGTGCGTTGGCCCTCTGCTTCTCCAGCGCCCGCCGGATGTTCCCAGTATTTGCATACTTCACATATTCGTGGCGCTTAAACGGCTGCTTGTGGGATTCCCGCTTCCGCTGATTCTTAGTCATGAAGCTATGAGCGGCTTTGACGTTAGGTCTACTAATGAGCGGTGAAGGCAACGGTTCGCTGGTAAACCACGGGTGTTCCAGTGCCTTGCGTGCCGAAATGCGGTCCGCCGGGCACCACGCAAACAACTTCTGCAGAAGATCCCAGCCTTCTTCGCCTAACTCGTTAGTCACCTTGAACGTTTTCTCAAATTCTTTTCTACGAGTAATTATGCCACTGTGACGGTCCGGGTGAATAGGATTTGCCAAAGGCTCCTCCCACAAAGGAAGCGTCTTCAAGAACTTCAAATCGGATTCAGATGGGAATCCCAAACGCTCTGCGATAAGTTTAAGTATAAGACATTCCTTGTCAGCCGCAAAAATGTGAGTTCCGCAAACTAACTCCGCCATTATACAACCTATACTCCACATGTCAACTCCAGAGTCGTAATTGTCACTACCGAGCAAAAGCTCAGGAGGGCGGTACCACAAGGTAACTACACGATTAGTAAGCATACCTTTGCCAGTAGGGCATATGCGAGCCAGACCAAAATCAGCCAACTTAATGGTGCCATCCTGCATCATCAGCAGATTTGCAGTCTTTAAATCGCGGTGCAAAATGTTGTTTCGGTGACAGAAGGCAACGGCAGACAATAATTGGTGCATTATAGACTTTATTTCACCTATTGAGAGCCACATCAATGGCTTAATAAGCTTGTCACGCTTCTCGGCGGGATCGCGAAGGGCCTCGATGTAACCACTTAAGTCAAAGGGTAGATACTCAAATACCATCCAAACATGCTCCTTTCCAGAATCACTATCCGACTGTGAATGTGCAATGCCCAGCATATTTACGATGTTGCGATGCTTTAGGGAATTAAGCAGCACGATCTCACGGATAGCGCTCTTCGGAAACCCTTCGCGGTCCTCATTGAGTTTTAGCTTCTTTAGAGCGACAGGGCCCTTGTGAACTATATCCTCTGCCAGCCATACGTCCCCGTAGGCCCCTTGGCCTACCTGGTGGATCTTCACGTAGTTATTTAATCGTACTTGACGAAAATCCGATCGTCGCAACAAATTGTAGGCGGAAATCTCCGCAGATGAAACAGGACGCAAGGTAGACTTATGACTATTCAAAACTTCCTTGGCCGTGTCCGCATCCTCCCGAGCCACGCTCATATATTCCTCCACTGTGCAACATGGTACAACATGCGATAATAGTCGCCAATCAGACTCTAACCTGTCAAGAGCAGGGCTCGAGCTTTTGCATGACCGCAATGCCTTTAGGAGCGATGCAATTGAACCTGGATCGGCATCACCTTGTGCCAAACTGCGCACGAAGCCATGAAATGCAGATGATTCGCCAGGGACATCAGACAAAATTGACGATACTTTCTTAAGTTCCGACTCATCCAACTCGTTAACAAACTCATCCAACGTAGACAAAATACGACGCAAAATGCTTTGGCTATGACCACGACGAACGCTACCGACAAGCTTACGGCCTTCGATATGTAGCCTAAGGGACAGCGGATTCACCGACTGGCAATTCATAAACCCAGAAAACGGTGGTAATTCGTCACCACGATCACGTTTGCCGCCGGGTGCCATCGCTGAGACTAATGGCAATTACTTCATGATGTCCATATAGGTCTTGAATTCATAGCAGGCAATGTGCATCATCGACAATAATAAGTCGAATTATTATAATTAGTGCTGTTATACGTAACACACATGGGTGTCCTTATTGTTTTGTTGTTTGATTGAGCAACCGTGTGATGTCGATATCGCGCTGCGTTTCGCTGTCGGCCAAGGCAACCTTCGTAGTTATCAGATCACGTTCAAGCGAAACAATACGATGTTCAGCATCATTTTCATAGGTACTATACCTGCTTGATGGCAATTTTGATAGCCTGCGGTTACCACCTGAAGTTAACTGATGAGTACAACGTAAACAAGCCAACCTGCTGCAATATCCACATCACCCCCGAAAGCATTAGTACCACTCATAAGGACATTCGAACCACTAGTCAATGTTGCATGTACCTGGGTCTTTCGAGCCCTTTCTGCCAATTGGGGTGATGCTCCCGTATTGAGCATTGTAGTACCAGGAGTCCGTAGCTGGTTTCCAGATGGCGTTTTCAATGTCCTAAGGGCATGTGGTACCTCATGCGGAAGTTGTCTAGGGCTATTATGTAATACCTGTGGCGTATCATAATGAATCAATCGTCGGAACTTACGGCACCCCTCCTTGGAGAGTTCAATCGGCGGGCCGCATCGCCACTGACAACGAACGGATACTCTCCCACTGAAATGATATTTCCCGGCCCAGTGGTGGGAAATACATGATGATGTTTGTTTGTAACCGTCAGTGGGGAATTTCTGGGCCTTGGACGCACTTTTTGACTTGAAGTACGGCCCTTTGAAGGGCGAAGTCCGGGAAACTCAGGCTGAAGCATCTCTTTGAGTGGCAATACTGCATTGTGATTATTGTATAACATCTAATATCAAACATACACGGCTTAGACGAGCCGGTTTTAGACACATATTTGCTGGAGCTAACCGAACCGCCATTCATCAATCGGTCCTTCACTGCCGCACTTGACGTTGGCAATTTTCGATGTACAAGACATCCAGACCCCTGAAAATGGTTATATCATTCACAACGAGCGATACCCTAGGGAGATCCAGAGGACCTGGAACAAAATTGGCGGCCACACTCGATGTGGTCCGGTGGTGATGGTAAAATTCGTGGTCATTTGTGGTAGTGCGGTTGTCAAACGCTGTGCCAGCCTTCTCCAGTGAGAAACTAGGGGTAATGTATGCTCTCCCATTTGACGTCTTTGTCTGTGGTTTCAGCCTGTCAAAATCCAAATCACTTGCAACCTCCTGGGCAATCTCCTGATTATCCAGTTGGTGTGTATCATTATGCAGCTGCATCGTAGATAAGTTATAACCACCCAACTCGAGTTCACGCTGATGAGAGAGTGCTAGGGCCGTATGCATTTCGTCCAGCTGTACAGACAGAATGTGAATCTGCTTGTCCTTCTGAAATATCTGATTCTCAAGTCGTGACCTAATGCCGTTTATCTCATCCAAATTATTGCGGTTTATCCTGCTCAGCTTCATGGTTTTAGCTTGAATTTCTCGCTCGATGTGACAAAGCTTCGTAGCCATCTTGTTTATCTTGCGGTAAATGGCATCGTTGGTCATCCCGTGCTGTACGTCATTAACAATAAGAATACGATCTAACTAACCAAAACTTGAGCATTCGTGCTAGTACCTATGGAAGTGGCCGGAATTAAGTCTGCATGAGATTGGATATAAAACATGCAAGGGTGTACCTTCGTATCCCCCCAGCCTTTCAGAAACAGAAGACATAGAAGGCGAAACCACAGTGTCGGATCCCAATACTAGGTTTGTTACTTTGACAGAAAAGGATATAAAAGCGTTGTCATCCAATTTCGTATCCAGAGGAATGGTTACGGCAGACGTATGCTTCTCAAAAATCAAGGATGCTAGGTCTATCTCACACGTCCCAAGGATCGTCGGCTGTACATAGCGCTGATACTCCAGCACCTGAGGATTATAAGCAGTCATATACAGTTATAATTACCTGTAAAGTAGATTTGCATGGTGTAGTGCGGCCCTCGATGAAGTTGTGGTGAATTATTAGCTTCTGATTGACCTTATGTGAGACTGCATTAGGCAATATAGTAATGCGCTCTCCAGTTTGGCTACGCTGACTCCCAGCTATCCATAAGAGATCTATGTCTATTGGCCGATCTACACCTAAGGAAATCCTGTGTATCGTCAACTCGAAGATGAAGAGACTGGACATAGAGTCGTGTCTCTCTGCCATTATGACTATATGCTAAAGGTAACACATAAACAATGCAAACTAACACTAACAATCAAACTCAAATGAATAAGAACTAAATATTATATGCTGTAACTCCATCTGTTTGTAATCTGAAAATTTCATAACACAAGCCTAATTTTCTTCCGAGAAAATTACTACGGCATGAGAATATTCCACAAACGAAACAACTTTGTAATGCGTATTAAAGGGCATATATATACTGCTATATGAGCTTTCGCATCTTATATTTGCGAATAAGACACTTTTATGTTGTTGTCAGAATGGATCCCATCAACGGAATTTCAGTAGTCTACCAAAATTTTTCAAGTGAAAGATATGTCAAACAATATCGTTACGGCACTAACAATGCCATGCAGGCTGACCTTTAAAAGTGATATTGGTCTTTTGGAGTTATAGACTGATAGCTTGTTGACACAATCACATTGCCACTCTGTGCCTTGTGTTTCAGCCAGCTGCCATGGCTGAGGGGCCATAAGCACAACCAAAGCAACATTAGAAAACTTCCAATATAACTGAGAATTATAAAGGGTACAATAGGGGATGTGTCAAAAAATGGGACATTACCATCACTTTGTTCCGAAATTAGACTACGAACGCTTACTAGCGTCGCCGACCTTGTGGAATAGAATATCGCCTACATGTACTCTTCTTCCTTCCGTGAGGTTGTCGTACTCCGATGACAACAAGCCTATATGGCGTCGGGGTTCAGTATTCAATTTCTTGAAAATAACAGCAGCAGCCGAAGGAATCACCGGCTGCATCAAGTGGGTCAAAAAGTATACTGCCTCCAAAACGTTGCGTATGGTATCATCACGGGTATTTGCGGCGCTCTTAGCCCATGGCTCTCGGTCAGTGACATACTTGTTCGTATCCCTAAATGCCTCAACCACGGATATTAGCGCATCCTGTAGGGCAAATCCCTGCAAATGCTTCAAGGTCCTAGAGGCCACATGAACCATATCAAACGGGCGCACAGCTGACTTGTCCGCGACGCGTGGAATGCATCCATCACAGAACTTCACACACAATGTCGTGATCCTGTGAACCAGATTGCCTATGTTGTCTGTAAGATCAGCATTGTGCAAATCTGTCATAGCGGATACGTCAAACTTTACGTCACAACCGAACACAGAATCCCGGATCATATAATACCTCAAGCTATCAGCTCCAAAGGTGGCAAGAAGTGGCTTAGTGTCAACCACGTTGCCCAGGGATTTGCTCATCTTACGCCCGTCACCCGCAGTGATGAACCCATGTGCAAATATGGTTTTCGGCAAAGGAATACCCAAAGACATCAGAATTGATGACCATATGACAGAGTGGAACCATAGGATGTCCTTCCCTATCACCTGAATGTCGGGTGACCACAGCTTCAACTGCTCGATATTGTCATGATCGCCGAAACCAATAGCGCTCAAATAACCAATCAATGCATCACACCAGACGTACATTACATGGCCTGGATCATCCGGAACCGGAATTCCCCATTTAAAGTTACATCGACTCACAGAGAGGTCCTCCAATGGCTTCTTCAAACGGCTGAGGATCTCACTGCGAGCGGAATCTGGCTGAACGTATGAAGGATCGTTGGAAATCTTATCTATGAGCTGCTGCTGATACTTGCTCATACGGAAGAAGTAACTGGACTCCTTCATAAGGGTGTAGGGCTTTCCCGAGAGGGGATCCTTGTAGTCAGTAGAGGCTGCCTCAACCTCAGTGACGAATGTTTCTTCGCGAACGTTGTACCAGCCACTGTACTCGCCAAGGTAAATGTCACCCCGATCACGAAGCTGACGCCATACCTTTCTAGCACACTTATAATGACGTGGTTCAGTAGTCCGCAAGAAAAGATCGACGGTCGCTTGGAGACTTGCATTATTCTCACGGAATTTGGAAGAATAAAAGTCAGCAAGCTCAATGGGAAACATGCCACTATTCTCAGCTGTTGTAGCAACCTTCAATCCGTGCTCATCTGTCCCAGTCATAAAAGTTGTGTCCATACCGAAGACGTTGAAGTAACGCACCAGTATATCAGATGCAGCTATCTCATAAGTGTGTCCTATATGCGGAGGACCATTTGTGTAGGCCAGTGCTGCAGTAGCGTAAAACTTCTTACCAATCAGATCCTTGCAAACATTGTACAGACCACCGGTTTGGTTGGTGGATGGTACAGCATTAGCTGCTTCTTCGTGAAATTCCTTGTACCTCCTCAAACACCAGTGAACCTTTGACGTTCCAACGCTTGTAAGGACTGATGATACGAAACGCTTTATTAGAGGAAACATATCCAAATCCAGACCTAGGAATTTTAGCCTATTGATATACCTGTAGAATTAGATGAAAACGGGCACAGCAAAACTAACCATAACAAAGAAAAGGTTACCACGACTGCTTCAATTGGCAGAGGACTCCCTGAAATGTACTTAGTTGAAGATAAATGATCCTCCAGAGACAATAATAATTCTTTTACGGAATCTGTATCAAACCTCCTGCAAAGGGGACGCAATTGCGAAGCCCAAAAAAACAGGTTGAAATTGGCAGGTATAGTCGTGCTGTCACGGGAACATGTCTTTTCTACTAAAGATGAGCCATAATGGCTGACGTAGTGCTCTAGGACCGTGTTGCAACCAAAAATTGGAAGGACAGCATAAGCGGTAGACTCAAGATCTAACAACAGCGGCCTCACTGGCACATCATCCAACACCCTTAGTAACGATGTTATTGCATCTGATTGTAAGATTGAGAGACACCAAATAACAAACGTACCGTCTACAGTCAGGGTGCTGTCTTTCGGAGAATTTGCCGAAAACGCCTCCTTGAAACAACCATATGCAGATGCATCCCTGGATTTTAACAAATCCACAGTGAGAGGTATATCTTTAATACACCTATAAGCATAAGTAACCTCCGCTGAGAATGCAGAAGACCAATCGATGTGGCGCGACTCGGACGACAGTAACAACGTAAAGACGAAATCGCTGAAATGTTGAGCAGCAGACAATGCTATTAACGAGTCTAGAGATGCATCTAAAACTAAAACCTTCATTTTTCTTCAATTAATGGTAATGATCACCGTCTTTAGTGAGGCATACGATCTGAGACGCCACCGTTGACGGAGCGTTGTAATGTGCGAAGACACCCACACAGTACGATAAATTCAACAATGAACCAGCTTAGGAACAACTTTGAAGGCAAAACTACAAGCCAATTAACTATATATTTAGGGGTAGAGTTGCAATGCTAAGTGTGCTCTGTGAACAGGAGCATTTGGCGTTGATACGCGACCCTTACACAAGTATGTTCGTTTCTGTCATGAAGTCACAACTTAAAAACGTAAGATTGGTTGACATGTTTCAGTAGTATTCCCTCCATGATAGTCATATCTTTAACCATTGCTTATACCAATACGAACGCAGTTGTCGCTAAAAGAGGAAGTACTGTGTACATAAAAGCTCCGGACACACTGCCTAGAAAGCGTTTCTTCGCATACTTCAATTCTGCAATTGTGCCGTGTTCTGCAGTTTCAGCCGTGGCAAGAGCCTTGAGTGCAGTTCCATACTTCTCATGCAACGTTTCGAAGCCTTTGACAGCAGCAATACCAGCTACGGAGACGGCGGTGGCATCTTCTGGCTTCTTTGAACTATCGGATGTCTTTTTGGCTGCGGTGACCTTTTCAACAAGTGCCTTGAAAAGAAGCTTCTCGGCCTTGTAAAGATCGAAGGAGGCCTTTGCTGAAACAGAATCCTTAAGCTTCTCTATGTCGGCACTCATCTTTTTCTCTGCATCTTCTGAACGTTTCCAAAGCTCGTTAATAGTATTGTTCCATTCATCTGGTTCGCCTTCCTTCTTAGTTTCCGCAGTTGTAAGCGCCTTAGTAGCAGTGGCAAAGGAGAGACATGTCACTCCTGCGAGGAGAAAAAGCATTGACTTGAAGCTGTTCATTTTTAATAGTTGAGGTTTGTTTATGTTGAAATGTTTTGTGGTATTTGCTAGAAAACTATATGAGAATATATTTGTCGTATAGTATTATATAATGTCATGTAGTAAAGATAATTATACTGATTCAAAATGGTGCACATCAGAGACACCGGTGAACTTTTGCCCCCATGCTGCTACAGGCGACCGTATCTCTGTACTTGTGCAGCGCCACGTAATATCCTTGGTGCGCCACTATAGAGGCATCATAACATTACGGCCCCGATGTAGCGATGATGAGTGTGCTGTTATTCTGAAATAAAGTCCTATCGTCTCCACACATTACGAAATTCTTGTCATTTGTCTGCTGCTCAGCAAACTTTCCTCACGTATGGTGCTGCAGCAGTTGGTTGCTAAACAATAAGATTATCACTTGTAACACCTCTATATCTATAGTAAACAGTTGGTAAAGGGGGAACAATGTTAATTGATCTGGTAATTGGGTTGTTGGGGCGTATACTCATGGCCTGCCTGAACCCACACTCTCCGTGTCTTCATAAACTCTATGGATTTGTGGGAACACGTAAAGCACTGTCAGTTGATCCAGTTCATTCGTTCGGGATCTGTGCCTTGCTGTATTTCTTACTGTGGTGTAAATCACCCTGGACATACATTAAAGGGACACCGTGTACCAATTGACAGCCGAATCTCTCTTATAAGTAATGCAACACTTATTCAGTGCATATGATTGACGAAACAGCTTGTCATATTTACTGTTACAGATGTGGATTGGTATGATATACAACCATGTTGAGGCCATCTGGAAGGGGCATGGCATCCTTTAATAAAAGTTTAGATAACCTACTTCACGGCAGTGGGGGCACTGTATAGTCTGTCATCATTGCAATGGCGTACCCATGGTGATAGCAATTCCTGCTTGTTGAATGGCTTATAAAAAACCTGGGTGGGTTCTCTGTTTCCAATAGGAGGTAGAGCCAGTGGTGAATATGACTGTCACACGGCCACCACAATACATCTTACAGTAGCCTCTTTACAGCCTTAATAGCCCAAAGTGAGTACTCATTTCTTACACCTGACGCAATAGTTCTGGTTATTACGGCTAACAACCGCATGGCCGTGATGTCAAATTATCGATTGTTCGGGTGGCAGACCCCTGATAGTCAGCGTAGTAACTGATCCATAGTGCACTCAATGTATGATAATTCGTCGAATTCAGTCGGTATAAGTTCATATGTCTCGGCGCATCAGTATTGAATTTGACGCTTTAATCATTCAGTTAACTTTGATCGATCAAGTTTTGTGATATCCAGGGATAGTTCAAAGGTGGGGATGTCTTTAACTTTGGAATTAGCCTACAGTGTGATCTCAAAGGAAACATATATATAACGTAGAAAACGCCTGTGCGTGTTCTACAACACGAGATATGGAGACGTACATCTCCAGAAACGTTTTGCAAGTGGGATGGGGAAGGCTATATTAAATTCACCTTATCAGATCATCAGGCTCGTTGATGCCATCATCATTCATGGTGAATCACATGGATCATTATGAATATATCAAACAATATCTGATTAGATTTCTACAGTTTTGGCAACTCTCTTGATATTGCACAGTTGTGCAAGTCCCCATATAGATGTTTGTGCTGGCCAGTTAATATAGATATAATATTTACGCACTTGTGTGATTTGAGTGGTATGTGCGATTAGTCATCCTTTAGTAACATCACCAGTTAACTTACGCGCCGTGACCTGCGTATGTCAGTGTTGCTGGGTGAAGCCTCACAGGCCAGCAACACAAACGGCAAAACTTAAAAAACATAGCCTGGCACCTTGTTAGCTGACACGATCAAAACGTCATATGCTAAGTGTATCACTTGTAACGATGATATACTTCGAGCAGCCAATGCACCATTCTGCGGATGAACCTTTTCTGTAAGGGTGCCACAGGGCCCATTACAAATGAAAGCTGGTATCCATTTCATTACACAACATGTGAACTCGACCTCCATGATGCTATTAATACAAGACGGAGAATAGCACTGGAGACAGCATTGCAAAGATGGTTATAACGTGAGAAAAGCCATCCGCGATTGCGCCCGCCAGACGCCTTTTAAGATAGTCAACAGCGTCCCTCTGGTTATTTTCCATCTCCTCAAATTTACGTACAACCACGTATACGTCAAACGCGTGCTGCAACGCCACACAACTTTCTGCTATCTTCCTGCCAAGCATGTTTGCATTCTGATCCAGTTTCTTTTGTGCGTCTGGTTTGCTTCCGTCGGAGACGTGAGGTTCTACATCACGCAGTTTCACCATATATCCACATTCGTGTGTAAAGGTCTTGAACATCACTTCTACATCGGAAAACGCTTCGGTAATGATTTTTGATTGTGGGATTCTCGTGACGGCAGCGTTCTTAAGTTCGCCCACCTCCATGGCCTTTTTCATGTCCGTAGATACGTGTTTGCAGAATTCTAACCATGCTTCATATGTCATGGGTTCTGCTGAGCTCTGAGTCTCCTCAGATTTGCGCATACTTTCTGCAATTACTGGCTCAGCCATACGTAACGCTATAATGCATACAATAAGTTGGGAAATTAGGTATGTTAATCCAGCCATTATGATTTATGTGCGTTTCTCTTCTTATACATGTTGCTAGATTAGATTCTCAGTGTTTTATTCATCCACCTTTGTGCGTTATGGTACATGTGACTATTGGTATACAATATCTAGATCATTCTCGGGATCTCTGATTGATCGGTCACAATAGATAAATCTCACACGTTATAGATACAGCGGTCTGCTTATACTGATCCATTTGCTAGTGCAATCACTTTTCAGATTCACAACTGCTAGGAGTACCACTTGTGCAGCATTGCTTATGCAACGTATCACACGGTGGTGCCCGTCCACCTGCTCAGTGTTTCGTAGAGAGATCTCCAGTCAATTTATACGTGACATCTTCATGTGATGGCTGTTGCCATGAACCGATATAATTATTTTTCTCTACAAGATACATGAGACTATGTGAGGCTACATCAGATCCCTCGCTACGCAATTTCTCTCTTTGAGATCATACGAATTTCCCTTGATAGACAATCGAACTATTAATGTATATCAATGTTACATTTTGCATATTCATTGTAGAGCGGCATGTTGATGAAGAGACCGCCTTGGTGTGGTCGATTTCTGACCCTAGAAAAAACATGTATTGATAATGTTCAAACTTTGTCTTCAAGTATATCTACTAGCAGTTCTCCAGCGAGTCGATTTACCATTAAACCACATCTAGATGTCGCTTATGAGGTGCATTCGTTCGAGATAGTCTTCTTCGTCCAGTTCCTCAACACTATGCAGTAGTGACTCAGCACTCTTTCCTAGATCTGTTCCCATGTATTCTAAGATTATACACGCCAGTTCATGTTTACACTGTATTTTGATGTCGTGTTAACGGTGAAAAACATACTGTGAAGGCGCTTTCACGAACGAGTACATTTTCAGCAAATTGATAGCCTAACGCAATCATTATTATGATGCATATCGAATGATAAAGCAGCAACTTACAGCTGCAAAATCCCTTCATAATCAGATACTGCTTAGTTCCATCGATTGAAGGAATTGAGTAGAAGCACTGCGACGTCTCACGTTGGTTCGGTGCGAAGACAACTTTGGCAATTTGCCCACTGTGTATAACCTCACAGGCACTTTTCAACAGCTTTGGAGAGGCTTCTATCACTTCTTTAAGAAGCATAAGATCTGCACGTGTAAGCCTATAAAAATTAGACACATACTGGTTTCACGTGAGTTGTTTTCGTTGATGGAGGAGAGTATAGTACGATAATACCCGTTGATTTTAGTCTCTACCGTCATCCTGCCATGTTATATCGGCACGAGGAGTACGTACGCGATTGCTAGAGGGCATGTGTATGACACACGGCTCCTATGCCAAGCGACGAAGGATATTGCACTTGCTCGTTTGTATCACAAAATCTTACAATGCCACTATCCACTGCAGTAAAGAGTAAGATCTCGCTAGCAATTTTATTTGTCATTGCGGGCTACATTCTGAACTATATGATACTCAGACCGATCGTACTAACTTCGGACACAACTTCCACCTACTACTTGGACTCTATCAAGGTATCTGCAGCGGTAACAGGGGGTTTGTGTTTATTCATTAGCAGTATTGGCTTAGCTTTGGGTTGGTATCTCCTCACCTATTAGTTCCGTGAGGGGTTGCCGTTAGACAAGGAACCGCGGCAACCAACCGGTTCCCAAGATATCGAACATCTTATAATTTACAAGGGTAACTTTTTGTTAATCTTTGGTGCGGCTTGTCGCAATGTTTTACGTTGTTGGTGTACCTGTAGTTGGTGCTTACGTATTCGTATTTTCCTGAGCGGATTAATTATCGTTCATGCAAAATTACCTTTCACTTGCAATAACATCCCTTTTCGTTGGCGATTCGATGGTTCTGCGTACGTTGCTTTTTGGTGTTACTAAATTTCCTACCCGGCGAGTTGAGGATGTTTCCGGCTCCACTTTTCCCATTTTTGGTAAACTGCTGACCATGTGAGCTTGTTTCGGTCCAACACATTCCAACTAAGTCGTTTGGGTTTCAGTTCCTTCTTGTACAACGATAGGATCCGCTTGTAGCTCCTGCCTATTTGGGGTCGCGAAATTGACGGTGAGGTCTGCATGCCCATGGCGACCCGTCTTTTATAGCTGGCCAGCTTGTCCTGCAGCAGATTCTCTTGTACAACTTCTGGGGTTTCATTACGTGCTAGAGTATCCTCGAGACTTATGTTGATATTGCACATTAGGCTACCATCCATCTCCACAAAGGTGGGTTCCACCGGTGGACTCACAATTGGTTCAATGGGCATTTCCACCGGTAAAGCATCCCCCTTTTCTGGTATACATTCAAGTAATCCTGGCGGCGGTGTCATGGTATCGAATATTTCGGCTATGCACCGCAAGGCCACAGTACCCGTTGTGTATGGGCTACTCTTTTCGCCCATGTATGCCCATAGGTTATACCTATACATGATATACATTTGATCATGCCACTTACTTTTGTGCTATAGTTCCCGTTTTGTCTGTTTCGGATAAAGGGTGATTAGCCACCTCCCGTCTCTCCGGTTCCAATACCACCATTTTTGTTGGCGCATCGATTTTTAATTCAGGTGTATTGGTTTTGTCTACGGGTTTCCTTGTGGGTTTGACGTTTGACCATGATCGCTGTCGCTACATTACAAAGGCATTATCTGGACTCACAGCTGTATGCTTATCCACCTTGAATGCGTCCACTATAGCTCTAATTTCATCTAGATTCTGATTTTTTGTCGAGCTGACTGCGACGACCTTGCCGTTTGACGACCTGAAGGAGCTCGATTCCAGTCTCACCTGAACGGATTTTTAGCCAGGTGCTGGCAGGGCCACCGCACCTTATGCATCATTTTTGCTAGCAACACCGGCTTCACCGTGTCGGCCTTTGCCATAACTATTTGCCACCTGATTTTGTACTTGTCACAAAAGTTTATGACTTCAAGGTCGGATTGCTTCAGCCCATGGCGGCTGTTTGAGGTGTATGAGCAAAGGGTTGCCACTCACCTATCCACAAGTATCACTACAAGTTTAAGAGACTCTCTGTGTTTTAGATACGATAGGCTGAATTCATTCCATTGTAATGTAATGTCCTCCTTCGCGGTGGAGTATCCGTATCCCGGAAGGTCTACCAATATGATGCTCGACGGTGTTCCGACCTGCGGCGCGGTTTCCGCGTACGTTGCTATGGAGGCAGCTTACCTTGTAAAAGTGTATCTTTCTGGTGGTACCCGGGTTATCCTTGACGGTGCATACTCCGAACCTTCCGCATATGGCATTAATGAGACAGGATTTCCCGGAGTTGGTACGCCCATAGAAGGCCACCTGTGCATTTGATATAGTTTCCTTCTTCAGCACACTACACCTCTGGGAGTGTTGCTTCTGGCAGTTCTGCGTGCTCTATTGCGGTTGCCACAAGTCTTAATTTGGGCCTAATTTCCCCGGCAAAACACGGCGCCACAGCTTTGGCGCTGCGGTTCCTCTTGAAGTAGCGTATTTCATCAGTGGATGTCGGTTTGCCTATGCGTAGGGTTAGTGGACGCATCTTAGGCGTGGTCTTACCTAAAGCTTTAAGAATAACCTCCTTTAGTGTGTTATCAGAAAGTGGCACTGCTTCGATGCCTCGCAGTTTGGAAGCCTGCAAGGCATTCATCAGACGTCTTGTATACCACATTATGTGGTATATGTGCAAGGTGGAATGCTGTTACATCGTCTACTGACCCAATGTGGTATTGCTATTTGCCATGGGGAAATGGCCGATATTCTACGTTATCTAGGCGTATGTACGGCAGATTCTGCATCAGGCCAAATGTATTTTAAGCCAACGATTTAATGAGATGCCTTCTGATGAGCGCGATGTGCATCTGGCGAAGCGCAGCTACACCTTCGCCGAATCCCTGGCTGCTGTAGACAGGAACACAGCTATTGATCCGTGCAGTGCCCAGTGGATGTTGGTTTGTAAATGCTATTATTTGTTTACTTAATGTGCAGATTTGGATGTATGGAGCATATGTGGACGAGAAGCTCAACGAATCGCAGCGCCGCAACATCGATGTCTTCTACAAGACAATGACTGATATGTGCAATAATGGGCAACAGTGTTTCCGCCGCTTCGTAGATCAGTTTCCACCGAGGTAAAACGGTCATATTTTCGTTGACATCTCGCCATTAGGACTGAGAATCGCCGTGCGTTGATGGGTTGGGTGCAGATGGCTGAGAATTCATGTCGCATCCAGAACGGTCTGGCTCCCCGTCCATTTAGGTGAGTGGTTGTATCATTTCTCAACCATATGTGTCAGTTATCAGGAAGTCATGAAACGTTGGCGTTATCCTGACGGTTACCTGTGATGTCTAGAGGGGGCGTTGTAGTCCGTTTTGTACAAGGCATTGCACAAGCGTTGTTTGGAGTTGGCGCAATGATTGTTGGGAAATCCGACGAACATGAATGCGCTGTCGTGTAAAGCGCGCCTGCAATTTGCCGTGCTTTGCACTGCAGGTCACAGCATTGCTCCGCTTGGCGGTGTCTTCTCGACCATTGCAATGCTATGCGAATCTATAGATTGCTAAGGGAGACATAATAGAGGCTTAACAAGCCGCTTTGTCCCTTTGGTGGGCATAATGAGGCTGCTTCATGGACCCTAGGGAGCAGAATATTGACTATCGGTGCGATCGTTTGGTGTTTTAATGATAGTGTGATGTACGTGTACATTTAGTTGTATATGTTTGTGGAGATATCTATATTTCAAAGAGCTGGTCTCCGTAACGGTGCTGTGCCTATGGCTATTACGAGATCCCCAATGGGCCCTCGCTATCCGGTTCCATGAATGTTCTACATAGCGATCACAACAGCATGGCAGAAGTATGATGTGGTAATTGAACGGCTTTAGTAGGGTTTCGATAAGACCTCTTTATAGTGTATGATTCATGTAAATACGAATAGGTCCCGCCAGGATTCGAACCTGGGTTAGTGGAGTCAGAGTCCACGGTGATAACCACTACACTACGAGACCTCGCGAAATAGCTTTAAAAGATTAGTTATATTTTACGTATTTATTACTCCTAGCGTTGGTCGAAAACGGCTCTTGTGAAAACATAGGTGTGGGAAGGGCAATCATCACTAATTGAGTACAAGAGTAGGCGCTGATATGTTTTTTAGAGCTTGCAAATGTTTAAGGCAATTTTGGCTAGTGACGTTCACACCTGTCGGATCCACCGGCTCCTAATGGTACTACTGCGGCATTAGCACAGATAGAAGCTCTGGTACGCAGCGTTGATATGTGAACGAAGTATAATTATTGATAGGCACTGTACCTGTTATTGACACCAATGCAATAGCTGTAAAATATAGAAAGCAACCGATAGAAACACAATATCGAGCCAAAGTACGACGCTGATGTGTTGCAATTTTAGACTTATATGTGCATGACCTGCTTTAAAAAACAAATGTGTTGCATGTTAATACATTAAATATTGCATGTGTACGCCCTTTTATGTGCTCTGAACAATTTTAATGGCTACACTCCCCATGTACGGTGGGGAAATTATGAGCAAATAATTTGTAAGCGCTTTATGAGCACATTGGCTGCGTGGTTAACGGACTAATTGGCTGTTGACAGTTGCTTGCCGGTCGTTTGTCGACGAGCAGTTCTTCTCGAATAATTTGGGATGATGTATCGCAGCTGCAATCAGGATGGTTCGCACGACTCCAGATTCTGATGAGTTCAATGCTCTGGAGATTGACGATCTTCTTTTGGAAAGCATCGTAATCCCCGACTATGTGAAGTCGTACATGCCGACTGGTAGCCAGCTAAATACGGTAAGTTTGTCTTTATGCTTAGTCTGACCCATTACAGACGACAAAACATGGCCATCATATTCGGTTCATCTTTTCGAACGTCGAATTCACAAGTTTTGAGCTAGAGCATATTCATGCCTTCAAGGTGTTTGCCATTCAGAAGCTCGAGGGCCCGCAGTTGGAAAGCAGCGAGGCGGTTGAGTCTTTCAAGAAGCGTTTCGGGTCTACGTTATTTGGCGACGATGGCTATCTGTTGCGTTGTCTGATTGGTAATAGTTACAAGTACAACCTGGCGTTCGAGGACATGAAGGAAAATCTGACATGGCGCAAGAACACTCTGCCAATTCGCCGTTCTGAGATTGAGAACGTCTTGGTATGTTTGTTGTGGCGCCTTATAACGTGTTTTAGGCGCGCGGAATAGTCTATGTACACGGCCGTGACAATTGCATGCGACCCATTATCGTCCTTCAAATGCACAATGCTACAAAGTGTCCGCATGAGCAGATTCTCCGTTGCATCTTCTTTACGCTAGAGGTTGTCATACATAAGCTAATGGTGCCAGGTCGTGTTGAACAGTGGAAGGTGATTGTGGACCTGAATGGCACGAATCTGCTTGGACTACAGGTTTCGCTGATAAAGCAAATTGCGCGTGCCCTAACTGTCAACTACCGTGGCCGGTTGTCTCAGATGTATATCATCAACGCACCATATATCATATCTGGTCTATGGAGTCTAGTTAAGAACGTGTTGCCCGAGGTTACTCAGGAGAAGATTCAGATCAGTTCTGGGAAGAACACGAAGAAGTTACTGGAGACCATGGACCCCTCACAACTTGAGAAGAAGTTCGGCGGTAGTGCCGTAAATGTCACTGTTTTTGACATTCCTGTTATGCCTGACATGTAAAAGTATATTTGGCAACCAGGTCGTAAAATATGTGTGCGCCTTCCTGAGACAAGCTGTAATTTTAACTTTTCCAATTATATGCCGACGCAATTTTCATACTAATGTTAGATTTGATAGTTTTCAAAAATGGGACTGTTGTTTCGTCCTTTTTTGGATGATGTTGATTCCTTGTCTTAGCTGTTATTTTGTTAGGGTCGGATATTTTTGGTATGGACAACAACAGCTACTTCAACATCGTATCTGAGCTCTACAATCTAAGTTCTCAGGGTGTACAGTCGAATGATGTACGTTTCCGTCAGCTTCTTTCGGCGCTCTCGAGCGCGCGGGAGATGCGCGGCCCCTTGGATGATGAATCCTGTGGCATAGAAAGTACTCCAAACAATCCTGTGAACAAAGAACAGTTCGAACGCCTGCTCGAGCAGATTGACGTGATCTCCAATTATCTATCTGTTGGTTCGGAGGTCCCTGACGATCTGTTGAGGCGTTGTGGCGTCGATGTTACTTCTCTCAGAAACGAGGATACGAGGGATTCATCAAATCGAGATGAGATATTGTACTATGCAGAGGTGTTACATCGCAATGGAGACCATTGGGGTTCCAACCTTGGATGGGTGGAGTATAATGAGGTCTTATCGGAGCATACACTTTCCTATACAATAAAGGCTGTGAACAACTTGCGCTCTCTCATTCAGTATGCTATGGCTAAGGGTACTCCCGATGGGTTTGAGAGTGTTGAGATACAAATTCGCGAACTTGGTATGGAGGCTTTTGCAGATGGCTTTCGCGTTGGTGGCATACTACGCCTAGACAGATTTCTTCTGGGTCTTACCCGCGCAGAACGCCAGCTTCATTTGCTGACCCTTCAACGCAACTTCAAAAGGACCCTCAGATTTGTGCGTCATTTGTATATGGCGGAGCCCTCCTCTGCTGATGCCTGGAACGTGCGAAGCCAACAGCGCCAATGGGGTAATCATATAAATGACTTCATTAACCGCAATAGGGAAGGTGAGAGATCCCGTTCCATGATAGCGCATAGTGTTGCTAAGCACGTTAGGGACATGAAAAAGAGCGCTGAAATGCAAGACCTTATGCGTAACCGTGGGCGTATGATATCCTTAAAGGATGAAGACCCCGAGACATTCCAAGGTTTCATCAATGAAGAAAAACAGAAACAGTTCGGCGTCTTATGTAAGATGTGTGACAGTTATATGCGTGGTTTAATCAGTGTGTCCGTGGGCAGTCCGCCAGTCAATGAAGATAGTTCTGCGAGCCCTCTATACCGCCATCGAGGTATAGTTTATGATCTTAAGATTTCCGTGCTTGAGACTGTAAGGGATTTGCCACATTCTTTGTGTGCTGGTGACGTGCTTCAGGAGCACCACAGGGAGGGCCTTACGTGGTTGTTATGCATGTATAACCATAACTTGAATGGTTTGTTGGCTGACGATTATAGATTAGATCGAGTTCTCCACGTTATATCGTTCCTGGCGTATATAAGGGACATGAAGGTATGTGTTTCGCAGTTTTTGCAGCACGGTAATATAATATAGGCGGTGAATGGTCCTCATCTCATAGTAGTGCCTCTGGCGTCCATGCAGAACAATTGGCTTGCGGCCTTCGAAGAGTGGTACCCAGCGTGTCGTATTTGCGTGTACGAGGGTGGAAAGTACCGCCGTCGATGTATTCGCAATGCGTGGTCTGGCGGTGGCGCTGAGAAACCCAACTTTGACGTTTTGTTTGTGACGGATCACGTGTTTGTGGAGGATCGCAACTATATTAGGCGCATCAAGTGGGATTATGCTATAGTTGATGGAGTGCGTACATTGAATGACCCGAGTGGAGATGTTTTGGGCGTACTCAATTCGGGATTTAGCATCCGTCGTAGGCTTCTCCTAGCTACTGAGCCTCCGTCACACAATGTACAAGAGCTTTGGTCTATTGTGAACTTTTTGTTTCCTGAAATGTATAATACAACGGACAAATTCCTCCATTGGTATGTTTGGTGCGTTTCGTTTAATGCTTCTCAGGCTACAGGAACCATTTATTCACATCGTGCGCCACGATGATCTGAAAGATATCAAACTAACTGATGAAGAGGGTTCATTGATCGCCGAAATTTTCTCAGCCGTGATCAACCCGTTTATGAAACGTCGTACTGTGGAGTCTTGTCCATCAATAACTCTCGGATATTGCGAAAAGCTTGTCTATTGCCCGATGTCTGGCATGCAAACAAAACTGTTCAACTTTTTGAAGGCTGCAAATGTGTATGACAAGACGTTTCTGTTCCAAAATGCATGCAACCATCCTTATACCTTCTGTCCGGATACTTTCCCTTGTATGTTAACCTCTTGTTTGTTTGTTCATGTATGGCAGGTGACGACACGGTTATCACTTCATCCGGGAAATTCGCGATGCTAGATATATGTCTGAGCAGGTTAATTCCCGCTGGCCATCGCGTTTTAATTCTATCGCCGGCCGATAATTTGTTAAATCTCTTGGAGGTGAGGTTGTGTTTCCGTCTTATCACATATTTTAGGTATTCATGCACTTACGTTCCATAAAATACATCCGGGTGGACGAATCGGAATCTCTAGAAGGATGCTTGGCGAAGGTTGAGGCGTACAACAGGAACGGCAGCAATTTGTCGGTTATGTTGGCTACAAAGGCTAGCTGCAATAATATGATGCTGGTTGACACCGATACATTAATATGCTTTGAGGAGGGTATAACTGGCAGTTACGTGACGGAGAACAGCATTTTGAAGGCGCAAGATGCCCTATTGTTACGTCTTGCTGTGCCTAATGTAACTGATGATCCGTATTTGACCAAGTATGAGGTGGATCCCCCCCAAAGCAAGGCAAGACCGAACACTGTGCACGCCACTTCTCGGTGAGTCCTGTAGCACCCTTGCACTCAACTTCGCGCAGACGTAATGATTTTACATCGGATAGATTGCACAGCCTTGCTTATTTGGATAGACTGCTGACGCGTAGCACAGAAGACGAGCGGCACTTTTACGTGAGCAGTCTGAATCGCTATTTGGCACAGAATGTCATGTTGCTAGATGACCTAGTCTTTCCGCCATGTCTGGTCAAATCTCTGGTTAATAGCGGAATATTCAGCGGTATGTTTGCACCTTCCCTTTACACGAGTTTATGGTGTTGCAGTGGAATATCTCCAAGCCATTCAGGGGGATGATCGTCTCTGGGACAGCGTTATGGATTCCTATGACATATGGTCGGCAAACCCTACGGAAAGCGTGTTGACCCGTTCTCAGACGATTCTGAACCCGGATTATATGCTGTCCAAGTACAATACCATAACAGGGTTACCGCTGGGCTACCCCATTGACCGGGTTAATTCTATTCGTGGTGTTGCGGATATTTTGTGGATAGCGCCAACTGCCAATCTGTCCCATCAGCGCATGCTTGTTATAAACGAGTTGATTAAGAAAGCGTTAGATTTGGCGATGAAAACACCTGATTTTGTGATTTTCACTCAGCCGTATATGAGGGATTTGTACGGTGACTTTTTAAATCACATTGCGAACCCGGTCAATCTGAATGAAGTGTTTCAGCTTGCTGAGACTGGGTCGTTTCTTAGTCTTGGTGGTTTGAACATTTACCTCCAGCGCATGAACAGCAATGTGCGTGCTTGCCACGGCGTTCGTAGTCCAATTTTCTTCAAGGCTTTGAGATGCTACAACGGGATAAACAGCTTCATACTGCGTCATATTACATATTCCCTTCTTTGTCTGAACGACAAGCGGCATGCAGCCGAGCTGCAGATGCTGTACGAGCATCTTACGACCCTACATGAGTGAGGGGCTACGATTGCGATAATATAGGGTCATTGCAGCCAGGGATATAACACTGGTAGTGATCCATATCCAAGGGGCCTTGAAGTTAAAATATACTTCTGTGTTGCAGAAGGTATGTCCAGGTGTTTCAATCTGGCGAAATGTGTTACACGGTTCTGTGCGTGAGTTTCCCTGAGGATACACCACTGTGCTTGCTGCGCTTGGTAAGAGGGGTCTGCAACTAAGTTCCAAATCTTCTATGGCATCGGAATATTCCAGCTCCAGGTGTGTTTCTGTCTGGTGGAGCCGGATCAGTCGTTGTTGCCCCATGATGCCTGTGCGCAACTTGTGCAACGAAACTTCGAGCCGTACGTTGTGGCATTCGTTCCCTAGGAGGATAACGTGTGTGTTGGAGATGCATACTTCGGCGTGATCAGGTCTTCCGTCTTCACTGCATGCAGTTGATCTTGAACATGGACTCGCAGATTCTCGAGTGTCAGACAAGCATGACTGCAAGACTCTGACATATTCCACGTCCTGGTCTTCGCTTTCGATGGCTAAATGTTGCAGTTCATGCTGTAGGTCCATAAATTGCTTTCGGAATGATGGGGACACTCCTCGTGTAGGGGTGATGGACACAACTGAGCTTGTTTTGCCCGTTACACTGCCAGGATGTCTTTCCACGTTCCTCAATGGTGAGCGTATTGTTTGTGAGACGCTCTGATTCATCCCAGAACGCGTTAGTAGGTCGTTCCTGCGCAGTTGAAGGTCATATCCCACTTGATATTGTTTAGCCCCGCAATTGTGCAGATCCTTGCCGTGTCGAGTGTAGGTACATTTGGCATTTTCCTACAGGATGCGCAAAATAAACCGGCCTGTATGTAATCCAATAAGCTCTATGAAAGTTTTAGATCCATTTGGATCGTGCGTTTGTGATATTTTTGCAATTTTGTATAATTTTTGGATGGTTTCCCCGCAATGATCTGCGGGGAGACACACTCTTTATTTCTGCGACGTTGCCCTACTTAGCCGTTGAAAAAACGACTTTCGCTTGGGACCAGACACCTGATTGTAGTCTATATCATTTATTATAGTGCTGTGTCTCGCTTGTTGTTGTGAGAATTGTTATATACGAAAGCGTGATAGGTTTCTGGGTACCAATTCATAACCTATAACTAGATCCACATCAATACATGATCAAAGATGTGTACATCTAGCTATGTCTTAATTCAAGTCAGATTTGACGTTTCTTATCTTGTGTCATCGTTTGGTGCAATATGGGTGACCTAGCCATAATAAGACTTATTCGCTTGTGTCCGCACTTGAGAGGTCCCCTGAAGGGCTTTGATATATACGCGGGAAGCTTTTCCAATCGCTCTTCTAACCTGGCAAATACCCTGTCTAATGTGAATCTGCTGCCATCTGGTGGTACTGGCATCCGGGCTGAGTCATTTTCTTCCGAAGTTGACTTCCTGTGTTGGCTTAGGAATGACAGACCTCCTGGAGAAGTGTCAGTATTTTTAGACGGTTCTGAATCGTTATGGGGTTGATTTTCCTCTACACTGGCGTCATCACTGTTGCCAAGCGCTGGCGACCGAACGGCCTCTGACCCTTCTTTTTGCGATTGTTCAGCATCTCCATTATATTCAATAGAACCTCTCGACCCCGATTCTTCCTCACCTGTCTCCGATTGTGACTCTGAGGAGGCGTCATTGCTGAATAGGAATCCATCTGACATTGTATCTAAACTTCGTGCGCTTCCAGCTTCGCTACTTCGATTTGGAGATGTTGTTTCGTTAGTATCAGCTGGATTATCGGCCACAATATTCGTTGGTGTTAGCGATAGCATGTGTGCATGTTGAGAGTCCGCTTGACCGGTCGCTTCCCCTGGTAATATTACGTTACGTAAATAGTGTTTTTCCAATTCCATCTGCCGTTTCCTCTGCAAGTCGTAGGGAGCAAGTTCACGTGTATCCGCATGTATGAGTTGCGTGACTGACATTCCTTTCGTGATGATTTTTCTCCTGAGGTCACAGTTATTTTCTCGCTTCAGGTTGCTGTATATATCAAACATCTTCTGCTTGAATCCTCTTTTGTCATAACTGTAATAGTCGTGGCAAGTATCGCAAATGGCATTAGTTAGCTTGCGGACGTCATCTTCGGTCATGCTGAAGTTTGGGTCGTCTCCCTTAACCTCATCCAGCCCTTTTAATAGGCAGTCGTTTATTTTGGTTCCGTATGTATTTCTGAGACGCAATTTTTCGGGCTCTACATATTCTTCCGCATTTAAATCATCGGATCTCTTTTGGCGCTTGGCGCCTTTTTTCCTTAGCGCCATAATGCAAATGACACAGATACGTATTTTGTATATATGCTGGGATTGACGTTGAGATAAGAATCTCTTTATGAAGATTCTACTATGGCTGTGATTGATACTTTTGCTTCACAATTAATTGGAGCATGGCTAGATAAGGGACGAGCTCGCAGGAATCACGTTTTCACATGTCGCATTCATACGACTACTATTGTACATATTTGCATGATGGTTTTGGCAGATATATTATATTTGACTTCTCCAGAAATGTTTATCTGTCCACCATGCTTATTGCCATCAATATGGCAACGTGCACTCTTTACAGTGAAACATACCAAAACTATTCAGATTCGCCGCCTTACATGAGATCACTAATAAATCCGCACAATGGTGGCTATTAAAGTTAACGATTAGCTATGACAGACCTTTCCCTGTATTATGCCAAGTCTGCCGCTTCTGGGGGATTGACGAAAAAAAGAAAAACAATACCACCTTCTACGGTTGATTACTCTATTACAATATATGTTGTGTCAAATTTAGGCAAGCTGTGCAGATACAGTACTTACATTGTTGAGCAGCAGGGGTAACAGGAAAGGATTTTCCCTCCGGCAGCATTGCGTCTTCCAACCTTACGGAGCGCCGAGTCGAACAGATAGTTTTGTAACTAGGTAGCTGATATAATTGTATAAGGATGTGTAGCCTATTGAAACGCTATTTTCGCGTTCCATGGCATCGCTCAAATCCTAGTGCCTTTGACGTAATCACTATGGTTGGTCAGCCGCTGCTGGCGTCCCTGACCGCAACGATGATATCCCTCAACGTTATGGTGTTCATCCGCATGAATGAGCTCAGTTTCCCGTGTGAGATAATCAGGCTTAGCTACGGAAGCTGCGCTGCAGCCTCCGCTAGCTTTGTGATTTTTATATTTGCTGTGGTTTACGGATATTGGCCACTTGTCGCTATAGGTATGGTGTGCTACCAGTTATTCTTCATGCAGCACGTGAGTTTATCTACACGAATTCTTATACGTCCTTCAGATAATAATAAGCGTACATCTCCTCCGAACCTCCGCTTTAGTATCCAAGGTTGATGATAATGTCTTATTCATTGTTAGGATTGTTGTTTCTGCAGTTCTCATCTTTGCCTTGTTGCTGACGCTGAGAGTAGCGATGGTATCCTGTGCTTTGACCGATGCTACAATGCAAGGCGGGAAGATGTGGGATATCGATGAAGTCACAGAGCGTAGAAACATCTGCAGGCAATCTGGTCATTCAATAGAAATATCAGAAGAAGATTAATGTCGCTGTAGAGCTAGGCTCTACCGATATATATTCGGGCACCAAGGTGATATGATCATGTTGCCTCTTCCACTCAAAATAGTAAAACGTGTACCTTTTAGGGCACAAATAACATCAATAGAATAAATATAACACTACTTTTGTGCGGCGCGGGCGCATCATTGTCACCCCTATAATGATGTCACCGCGGCAGGCATCGCCTTACTGGGAGATGGTCCACAGTGATTATAATAGGAATGTTGCGTAAATTCCACTGCGACGTTGCCGAACTTTGGCTGAGAGCTGCGTGCAGCACACGGCGCGTGCAATTTACGGCTCTGTCGCGTGCCTTGATACACACCACCCGTTTGCAAACAACATCTAAAACGGTAGAGAACGCAGTCGACCAAGTTTTCACACCTGCTGGGTCTTCTGGTCACGGTAGTTTGGTGTCAGAGTTGGCTGCTGTATCTGATGATTCTTTGCGCATTACTTTGATTCGATTGGCTGAGCTTGTGCGTGCTTACCGAGCATACGGCCATTGTAATTCTACATTTGATCCGTTAGATCTTCCTCGTGAACTGCCATTCTATAAGTTTATACCGAAGGACATCAGCATTCGGTTATCACCTGCAACCTATGGTTTAAGCGAGGCGGATCTTTCTTTATGCCTTCCAAGGGGTCTAGTTGCGGGCCACATAGGTGGTTCATCCACCGTTGGAGAATGCCTTGAAAACCTACGCAAGAGCTACTGCGGCGATTTCGGCATTGAATTCATCCATCTACCACCTGAGGAGCAAAGTTTCTTCGTGGATAGAATCGAGCGTCCAGGTGCCATGGAATTCAGCCGAGAGGAACGATTGAGGTTCTTTGAATCTATCTCCAGGGCTGTTCTGTTTGAGCGTTTCTGCACAAAAGCGTTTCCAACGGTGAAACGTTTTGGCGCTGACGGTCTAGAATCCATGGTGGTCTCCCTGGACGTTATGTCTGAGTTGGCTGAAAAAGGGTCTGCCGACTCCATGATGATGGCAATGTCGCACAGAGGGCGCTTAAATGTTCTAGTGAACATCATGCAGCGCCCATTGAGTGAGATGTTCGCCGAATTTAGGGGTAGAAATTGGTACACTAAGGAGGGTAGCGAATTTTCTGGTGACGTGAAATACCATTTTGGCTATAGCAGCAAACGTGGGAATCTTCGTCTTGAGATGTTGAACAATCCATCGCATCTTCAGTTTGTGCATCCGGTAGCAGTGGGCAAAGCCCGTGCACGCCAAGATGAATTGGGTGTTGCTTCCAGCAAAGTTGTCCCCATTGTATTGCATGGCGATGCTGCATTTTCTGGAGAAGGCGTTACTTATGAGACCGTACAAATGTCTCGTATCCCTGAGTACACTGTGGGAGGCACCATAAACATCGTGGTGAATAACCAAATTGGGTTTACAACCTATCCTGCGCATGGGTCCTCCACGCGTTACACGACGGACCTTGCTAAAATCATAGAGTCTCCAGCTCTGCATGTAAACGCTCACAATGTAGAAGCGGTAGTGTTTGCGTCTCGGCTTGCGTTTGAGTACCGTGAGAAATTTGGCAAAGATGTTTTTGTCAACCTCGTGGGCTTCCGCAAGTTTGGCCATAATGAACTTGACATGCCCAAGTTCACGAATGCAGATATGTACATGCGTGTTGACAAGAAGGAAGATGTTTTGACCGCATATCGCAATTTCTTGTTGTCGAAGTCCATTTTCACAGAATCCGAATTATCTGATGTGGAATCCCGCACGCAAGCGATCTTTGAAAATGCGGTAAAAGAATCTATTGAGGTAACCGACGTATCCGATCCTCCTCAACAGCTGCCATGGAAGGTGCTCGATGGGACAACGTCACCGGTGGTCACGGGTGTAGGGCTACCTAAACTGGTTGAGTTGGGCAAGATTCTGAATGCCGTTCCCGAAGATTTCCAACTACATCCCGCCATCAAAAGGATATTTAAAGAACGTGTAAAGTCAATCGAGACGGGTTCCAACATTGACATCGGGTTGGCCGAGGCTCTGGCCTATGCGTCTTTGGCGACCGATGGGTTTCGTGTTCGTCTCGGTGGTCAGGACTCTATAAGAGGAACATTTTCACATCGCCATTCAACCGTTCAATGTCAAAAGACCTTTAGAAGATTTAATATTTTCTCGGCGTTAGATAATGGAGGTAACATTAAGGTTTTGAACTCGCTGTTGTCTGAGACAGCTGCCATGGCATTCGAATACGGTTATGGGCTGGAGACGCCTCAAATTTTGAACATTTGGGAAGCCCAATTTGGTGACTTTGCAAACGTTGCTCAGCCCATTATCGACGAGTTTATTGTGAGTGCAGAGACCAAGTGGGCCCAGCGATCTGCAATGTGTCTGTTTTTGCCTCACGGGTTCGACGGGCAGGGCCCGGACCATAGTTCAGCGCGTGTTGAACGTTTTCTACAGCTGTCTGACGAAGTAGAGGATGTGAGCACCCTTCTATCCATACCCAGTGAAGCACACGCTAAGAATGTGAACATAGCAGTGATTAACTGCACCAAGTCTAGCAATCTCTTCCACGCACTGCGTCGCAATATGCTACGAAAATTCCGCAAACCTCTGATAGTGATGACCGGGAAGAAGTTATTAAAGCTGCGTGGCACATTTTCCAGTCTTGAGGAATTTGGGCCCGAGTGTTCGTTTAGGGCCGTGATCCCAGACGCCACCGCCAATGCAAGTGACGTTGACACCTTAATCCTGTGTAGTGGTCAGGTTTACTTTGACCTTGCAAATCGTGTGTCGGAATTGGGTGTGGGTAACGTTGCAGTGACCACAGTGGAGCAGCTCTGCCCTTTCCCCGTGCATGAGCTGAGAGCCGAGTTCGAACGCTTCCCCAACTTGAAACGCCTGGTGTGGTGCCAGGAGGAGCATTCCAACGCTGGTGCTTGGGCTTATATGTCTCCCCGGATATGCGACTTACTTCGCAAAATAGGCTCTAAGTTGCAAGTGGAGTACGCAGGGCGCCCGCCGCTGGCTGCACCCAGCTGTGGTGACGGCAAGACCCATGCCATGGAAGTACAGCGCTATCTTAATGAAGCAATTCCTCAACCGTAAAATAGTATAACATAATTCAAACTGTGAAATGTTAACAAATATGTCGACCGTGCTATGCGACTTTGAGCGTAGGGCGTTGGGGGTACACTGTGAGTTCAGGTATCTTATGCCACCTTTTCTTCCAGTCCATAACGGACTTGGCTACCTCTTCGTCAGGTCTCCTCAGCCTGAATCCGTGGGTCCACTCTCTTCCAGGATACGTTGACGGCGTGGTCATGAATCTCACGAACCACATTGAGGACTTAACATATTTCATACTGTAGGTAATTGGTTTTACATGGCAAATCGACCCACCTATCGGAATACAGTGCCCCTAACTTTTCGTTAAATGTAGAGCGGCCCCAGTCAACAAAGTATGTCCTGACGTGATCCAACCTGCGTATCATGTTCCGGCGGACATGCGTGCGGCGTACCCTTCGTAATTGGTGACATTCTCCAGATGTCTGAGTCTGTCGTCAAAATAGTGCACTGGAACGCGGTGGTCGAGGTCTAGTTCACGGAGCAGCTCATGGACGTTTTCTTCCACTGAACCGCATTCTCTTCCACGTAGATGTCTAATATCCTTCAGGCGAATGCCTAGTGCCTCCAGCTCTCTATGGATCATGGATGTTGTTTTGACATCTGACACTAGGTAAACCGGTAGTTCGAAAACCTGCAACTATTGTTAACACACTATCGTCATGTTACCTCCAAGTGATGCTTAATGGTACTGACGACAGCGCAGTTGAAGGCTTCATGGTTCTGCCGTTGGGTATCATCCAAGTGGTCACATTTGGTGCGATATAGTACAGCATCCAACCACGCATTCTGGTCCTCGTAGAGCTGGTCCAAAGCGCTCTGGTAAATGCGCTCCAAGTTTTCCTCATCTACTTCCAGTCTTTTTAGAATTTGGTCGTATGTCGATTCCATGGTACTATACCTTGAGTTGTCAGTTTTCCAGTCACTCATTTCGAATGGTCCAATTGCCATATCATCTCTTTGTTGTTTGCCCATGTCAATTAGGCTGTTAGGATCGCCTCTGTTAGTAATGTGCTTTATAATGTCAATGGGACGAGCTTTGGTATCAGCAAGCGCCTGTATCCTGTGGTCTTGCGCAAGTATGTCTTGATCGTTGCAATTGTTGATGAAAAAGTAAAGTGCTGGAATCCAGTCTGCTGCTTTGTCGATAAAAGGCTGTGCATATCTAGATCTGGTGGATAGCCATATGGGCAGCTTGCCTTCTTCGGCTATCATTTGTAAAATATCACGTATTTCCCGAGGTTGATCCTGCGTAATGGTTAGCAGAGCTCTGGCAGCAATGATCACTCCGTCACGGTATCCCACGTGAGCCACGCCAGACCAGTTAATAATGAATACATCCGGAGGTCGTTCCAGCCGCCAGGTAAACATTTCTGACTCTCCTGGGTTCAGATTTGTGCCCTCTACAGAGTGCCTGAAATCTGGGATTTGCCCCTGCTTGACCATATCATAGAGGCACAGGGGGCCGTCAACGTAGTCGCCCTCACCCTCAGCTTCGGCATTTTGCGAACCATCTACAGAGAGTTGTGCATATGTGTCGGGCCTTGTAAAAGCTTTACGCATGACGGGCTTGAAGTTTGCAATTGGAGGGATATGCAACTGGAACCCTCTGCCTTCAAGCAATCTCTCGTGTATGCTAGGTCTCCGTTCAGGTACCGCCCTTTCATCCATTGGTACATCCACATCCACTATATCATTCAGATCACACCTAACTGTGTCAGATATATTACTACTATCGGTTGTGAGAAGCGATAAATCGGAATGCTGACCCTGATTGACGGTGACGTTGCTGCCGCCATTAATGACATCCTGTGATATGGGACCTGATGTCAATGACTCCTGCGAAATATCATCTTTCCCAAGACTACTCTCTGTTACTTTTGGAGCTTTCTTCTTGCTCCTACGTGGCGTACGAGTCGGTTTCGGTTCATTGAGATTGTGGGCAGCCTTCCTCGACATATAAACCCTGGACGCTACAGGATTCTGTTTAGCAGCAGCCTGTCTATACGATTCCGTTACCCTAATACTGATTGATAATGTTGTTGCGATAACAATGAGTGTGACGGATAATTTAGGGCGATACATCATCCATTCACAAGGTGTCTAGAATCTGTGTCCATCCTTTGCACAGGATTCCAGAAGCCTTTAGTGGCGTTTTGCCCATTTCATCACTGTGTAATGACTATCATTTGGTGATGATGCGAAGTCACATATCGAAGGATTGTATATGGCATCACAGTAGTGAGCAGTACAGCTGACCTCTACACACCCCTGTGGAGGAGGCAGTGTAGCGTACATAGGTATGGCGCAGAAGCATCGTCGGAATCACATAGACAAAGTTATTATGGCTTTGTTTGATCAATTTACATTGGAATTTGGCGTATGGTTAGCTTTGTGGAGGTTTGGTCACGGAGTCTTGACCTCTGGGTGACGGCCGTGCTCAAAGGCATGCGGCGTAGTCGTACAAGGGCTTTAGTGGGTCTCTTATCAGTACTATCACATAAACGTGGTTTTGATGCTTTTGCGCTGGCCCTAATACACTGCCGGGGAGATCGGGAGGATTCTTTGATGTGCCTTCTATTAGAACTGTGCATTATGTCACGGAATATTGACAAAAACGTCGAAACTGAAGTGGATCCTGGCAAGAGCGGGTACAAAAACCCAAAGGAAACTATTGCCGCAAAACGACATCAGGATGATCTGACCACTGCGCGAACTCTTAGTCGGTCAATCCTAGCAGCGATAACTCCGCTTCTTTTGCATATCTTTCTCAGCCGACGTAAAGAGGTGTTACGTTCTCAACCCCTAGAGCATTGTTATTCGGCAATATTTAAGGATGTTGACAGTTGCCTGAAGATCAACGCTGGCCCGGTCTCTAGCGCATTCTTCTTGAAGTCGACGCCAGCGTATTCTAGAGTAAAAACTCGTTGCAAGTTGCCGTCTTCTGTGGTTAGTTTGATACACAGGGATTCAATCGACAGGGCCCTCTTGACTGGCTCCATAGACTCAGTGCTCCGTCAGGTGGATCTAGATCGCAGTCAGTCAGCGACGGCAATTGTGAACACCGTAAAGGAAACCACCTTGGCCAATGCAGACCCTCCAGACAATGTTTCTGGGATACAGGATGTACTTTTGGCAATATGTAATTCGTTTACATTGGTCGCCTCGCAAAATATTCCGTGTTCTTTATACCAGCTTTACGAGGATTTGCCCCTGTCTCAGGCCGCAGTAAGGAGCCGCGTTGAAAATGCGTTGGTCTATATCCAAAGATTGCGGAGCCTCGACCTTGAATGTAAGTTCAGTCATATTCAAATGTTGCGTGAAGCTGCAAAAGCCAACACGCAGCTGTGCCAATATTTGGAAAGTCGTCTAGAGCGTCGCCGTCCCCGTCCGTCTAAGAGGTGGTGCCACTTGAATATGATGAGACGCAAGAATCGTGAGGATAACATTGTACCAGAGTGTAATAGGAAGCATGAAGTGCCTTTGGTGGACACTGAACTAACATCGGTGAATTATACCCTGCATGACGGTCATGTGTCGTCAATTGTGGGCAAAGCTCTACTATTTTGCAGCGAAAATATATCGGGATTCGTAAAGCTATGTAAGGATATGAAATATATCCGGTCTGGTGGCTTCCACTGTACTCATAAACGCCTCCTGCTTCTAGCGGCGTCGGCTATGCTGCGCAATGGTCAGCATGAGTCCGCTGAAGAGAGGGCTTCATCCATATTTCCACCGCCACTAATGGTGTATTACACCTTCATGAATGTCATTGAGTCTGTTTGTTCTGATGTATTTCTTCCCACCACAGCAACATATCTGCACCCATCAAGGGAAATTGCCGTCCGCTGGATCACTAGAGATATATCGTGTTCAGCTGCAAAGGATATCGAAGAAAACAAACGTGCCTATAAAGGTTCTTGTATTTCTACGTCTAACTCAGAGATGAGGCCTTCTGCGGGGAAGGAAGCACTTAACAATGGTAGCACTGCTTCACCAAGTGTGGAAGGAATAAGCGGAGCTTTGAATGTGTCAAATTGCAGGCCTAATGCATGCAGCATGCTAGCATCTAGAGATGCGGTCGTGAAATCTCTCTCAAGTCGCAGTGGGCGTCGAATATACCTGTCGGAAAACATGGCACTGTGCATTCTGGGAGCACATGCCACTGTCTTCAAAATCTATTTCGATCACCTTCGCGGAGCACTGCAGGAGATGAAGGATGAATTCACATTATTATATCGCAACAGTCATGCGATGCATAAATCTCCGACGAATGTAGAGTCGTTTGACCATATAGTCGAGAACATTGTTTCAGGGAGGCGGCCTTTGACACTGGCTGATCGTCACAGATCTTTCAACCGACTAATGATGCCCTATTCATTAAACGCATATACGCGTTTAGTCTTCGAACGGTTTACAGTGCGTATGACGAGTTGCATGTATTTGCGTGCCTTTTGGTTATCGGAGAATCATATGAAGCTCTTGGGGCGCCGTATACGTGGTTGTGACGCTGATGTATACTTTTAAGAAGTTGTCTTGGGGTGAAATTACCACAAGACAATAGAGTTAAGCTTTAAAACTTTATTCCTTTGTGTAATATACTAGTAAAGAAAGTATTTTGCTCTATTGCTTTCGCCGCAAATGGCGCTATATTGAGTATCATGTAATCAAGGTATGATTGGACTGATACACTATGAAATAGATGAGATAGTGAGCTATATGCCGTCTCTACAAGCTACTGTGTCGCCTACGGCATAAAGAATATGAATAAGTCTCCGCTACGGTGTGTCTAGTACTACCTCCAATGGCCCTATCAATGGATAGTCTATGAAGGGAAGGTATTATTCGATAATGTGTATATATCAGAGATGTTGATTTCTACGCTGCTATCTCTCCGTTTAACTTATGGGCTGTGGTCTTCGGCCCTGCAGCCGGTGGAGGGGGCCAAGTGATGCGATCTTCCACCTTGCAGTGGTAATTGTAGCAGTAAATTTTGATATCCCATTTCGCTTATGAATGAAGATGTTTGTATTTAGACGTGAGGAATCCTTTCGGGACAGGGTAAGGGCGTCCTTCGTGACTAAGGCAAAGATGTTCATATACACGTTAGCCATTGCGAAGGTTCTTACTTTCCTTGCTGAAACATTTTCAACAAATGATGAAGAGAAGTGGTAAATACATCAACCTGTTACAGTCACTTTACATTCTGAATGAACTGTCTGGAATGTAACACGCCGTCGGCGTGTTACCGTTACAAGTGCTGTGGCCTAAATTTTTGCAGTGTACCTTGTTACAAGGTACATTCCTGCACTGCGAAAATCACAGCATCTACAGAGTTAAATGAGGCGGGCAAGAGGGGAAATGCCAAAACTCAACATGGAAGAAACGTGTTGCTACCTCGTACGCAGGTTGAGGCTTTGAAGAGTGACGAGGAACTGCGCAGGATGCTCTACAATAATGCCCTCAGGAGAGTATTGCTTGTAGTTGCCTCTGCGTCTGACCCCGTGGCCGAGTTGACTCCGTATATGCAGGATGAGTTTTTTTCGAACTTCGTAACGCGGGTGCTCAACACACTTTCAGCTGTGGAGTCGGATTCGGCAATCAACTCGAACCAAAACACTAATTGAAGTCTATCGGTGCACATACATATTGGGCGTTTGTACTTTTAATGAGACTTTCACCATCGTTATCCATGCATGTTACATGGAAGCACCGATACAAGTACTCGTGCAATTGACATTATTCCTCTGGACAGCTGATACGGAATGGGTGTTTCGTTGATGTTTGCCTAAAATATATTACCAAAAAGGTATGCATAGGACGCGTGCCTGGGATCTGATAGTATGCCTCATTGCAAACGAACTTATCGAAGCCCGTTGGAAAGAGGCACTCAGCATATTATATTTGTCATGCGTATAGCTCAATATGTAACAACCAGGTGCATTACAAACCATAGATACCAGTTTTGTAGCTAGCATTGCTATAGCTATAAACGACGGTACGATATTACTGCCTCAGGTTTGAATGACACGTAACATTTTATCATTCATCTTCATACTCGTCATCAACAAATTCGTCTTCTGAGTTGCATGATCCTTCATCATCACTGTCACATTTGTATTGCTTGTTATCGCGTCCGGCCCGAGTCATCCTCCGGCTCACAACTGGTGTATCCTCCTCAACAATGTCGATCTTCTCTTCTTCCACAAGCTGCGCATACATCTCTCGTGAGCCAAGGCTTGATATATATGCGTCGTATGCGTCTACGAGATCACTAAATGCGGTGGCGTCCTCAGCGTAGAAAATGATTTGTGGAGGCTCGGATGGTTCCACTGAAACGGGCCCCGCTGCGTTCTCGAGTGTATCCATGTGCAACCGAGCTAACTTCATCATATGGCTCGATATTAGTTCAATGTGGTCACTGAGCACCTTAATGTTTGCCTTCACCTTGACGACCCCGCCCTGAGTCACAATGTAATTTAGGAGGACTTTCATGTCCCGCAGATCCAACAGATTGAGTGCCGGGTTTACCAGCGCACAAAGGTCACTCATGGAGATTGTCTCGTCCTCTGGAAGTACGATCGTTTGGGGAAGCCCAAACTTGTAAATCAGATTGGAAACATTTCGTTTGATGAACATGGATATGAGCGCAGCTATAAGGTTGACAAATCCAGCCTTGTCAGCAAGAACGGGGCCCTTATCGATCGTAATGAGCAAAAGCCACTTGAAATACTTTGCGAAGCTCTCCATGGAGAAGTATAGGGGCGACTTGTGAAGTATCGTCTGTATCATGAACGAAATGAGGTGTGAAAACCCGTCCATTGCTATGTCTAGCTGCAAAGCGTGGTGGATGGAACGCATAAGGATCTGCTCCAGCACCTTGTGAAAGTTGCGGAGGTGACGAAATGAGAGCGTTGGGTAGAGGGCACATGTGCTCAGCACTGTATGTTTGTCCTCTGCAGTTATGGAAATGTGCCGAGATGATTTCAGGAACTTGAACTCACAGGAGACGCTTCGTTCCGTTACTGGGGCGATGAAAGCGAGTTCTAGCAGCCCCCGTAGACGAAGCACTGCAAGATCGTCACTTTGCTGCATGTCCAAGTTTGTTCCTATGTCAAGACTATCGTACTTGCTCTTCAGGAATTCGGTGAGTAGTAACTTACATCCCTGCCGCAGTGCCACAGATTGGACATACTTGGAGCTCTTTAGTGAACAGTTAACTATTCCCCATATTGTTTCCTTCAGGTTCTCTATAAGTTGAAGGTTCCCCTGATTTTCCCCAACGGTGCCTTGCAAGTCACCATTCGTCACAAGGAGATCAGTCAGGATTGTCATATACATTTCACAGCGAAGTGTCTGCATTTCAATACGCCGCCTGAGTGGGTCAGTCAGCGCATCAGGGTTACCAGAAGCTTGGTTAATGCACCCTTCGAGTATGACCAGCGCACCCTTCAGTGCAACGTGAAACGCATTCAGCTGACGCCAGAGCTCCATTTTTCCGTTGTTTAGCATACACCATGTGCCTAGACACTTACTTGTGAGCACGTCGCAAAACTGATCTGTGACAGTTTGATCCTGCCACTGTACGACAGTCGAGCAGAAGAATGTCATCTGCGGGAGCAATATAGCTCTAGGAAATTCTGCAAGCCCGGCGTCCTCACTACATAGGCTTTTTGTCTGTCCCAGGAAGGCTTCCACTATGGCCATTATGCGTGTCCAGCGGTCCTTCAGGTGTTGTCTAATGATGGTGGCGAAGGCCATCTGTTTCTCTAATAAAGACATGAGCGCATCTTCTTGTTTGCGAAGCACCTCCATTTCTACCTTGCCAGGCAGTTTCGAGTTCTTGACGTCTTCAAGCTCGACTTGCTGTGTACATGTCTGCTCCATTTGTTCTCGCAGCTTCGCATCAAAGAGGTTTAGATGTTCAATTGAATAGCTGGTGGGGTCGAACCCCTTTATCTTGCTCAATTCCATCCGTTCTAACTCCTCGCGCCTGATGCTGATGTGGCAGACACCAGATGTCTGGAATGGGTCTTTGATATCAGATATTATTGAGAGCATCTTCCGTGTCATCGACACTTCGTAGTGCCTCTTTTCCATTTGTATATCATCCCCGATGAACTTGCCCTCAAGCTTGAACTTTCGAGCATATATGTACCTCTGCATGCTCATTGCAGCAAATGTGAACCCTGCCTTTAGCCACCTGCTTGGGAGCGCATAAGTGTATGAATTGTTTCCCAGTGAAGTCTGTGCTACCACGTCCGACATAAGCCCATTTATGTTGCTCCTGACCGGCCCGTAAAGCAGGATTTTGTCACACATGGCCTCTGCTAGTGCCATCTGGTAGTTGTCCTCTATTGTGTGGTAGTGTGCGATGATGAGAAGAGCTCGTAAGGTGTGACAAACCAGGCGCGTGCTGCTGTAGTATTCCTTTAGTTTTGATGAATCTTCATCACTGTACTTGTGTGCTGCCATGGATTCATCAGACTCCACTGCGTCCACAAAACTATCTTCATTGAATGCAGAGTTTATTGGGGGCTGGGGGATTTGCTCCACTTCCCTTGGTATATTACAGAATGTGCTGAGAAGAAAGTGCGCATAGGAGATCACGTCCATGATATTGATAAGTTTAACTTCGTCTGGCGAGGCATAGTTTTGGTAGAATACATTGACAAGCATGACTTCGGCGGGAGATAGCATGAGAAATCTTTTCATGTAACCACTGATGGTGTTACGGTCGTCTATCGCCATTGTATCCTCACCGTTCCTCTGCCGTTTTCCTCCTTTGGGCCCGAGTGAGAAGGTGTTTAGAAGTTCTGTATTCTTCATGTATAATGCCATTGTGGTTTCTAGAATGCTGATGTCCTCGGACTGCGATAGCATGTCAGATATGAAAGAGAGGAGTCCTCCACAGTGTGACATCCAAGAATTAAGCATTTGTACAAAGGCAATTTTGGCGTTTTGTACGTCTTCAGAGAGCCCATAAGACATGATCTGGTAGCACATCTCTACAGGAATGGAATGGTAAACTGCTCCTAGCTTCCTATAGACTGCCGAGCGCACATCCTTTGAAACATCGCCGAGTCGGGATATTAGTTGGCGTAATAGCGGTGCAGCCAACTCTATTTCATCGGGGATTTCGATAAAAGTAACTGCTGCCATTCTAACTGCAGCTGCAGGATCCCCAAAATGTTCTAGCATCAAGCATTTGACGTTTTCATTCTGAAAATAGTTGATACATACGTTATGGTTAAGAGTTTTATAGGTTAGCAGTATTGAATTTGACATACCTGGAAGTTCTCCAGTAATTGCAGACATCTGTAGCGTATTTCTTTGTTCTGATCCGATAGGAGAAAGAGGAAAGTGTCAACGTGTTTGGTGAAGAGGTCTTGCGATATTTCGATTTCATCTTGGCATGCATTTTTCATGATGTGATAGGTGACTGTGCAGAATGCGATACGTATCTTGCGGTCTTTTGCCAGGACTAAGGACAACAATTTTGTCCATATATTGAGTACAGTTTGCGGATTCTTCGGTACGACCTTCTTATTGTCCAGATTTCCTATCAGTTTAATCATATCAATTCTTTCCAGCATATAGTCCACCCGCATTGCATGTGAATACAGAAATTTCGTTAGCTGCTCTAGCTCTTCATTAGATCCGTTAACGGCTTTTGACTTTCCCATGAAGCATATGCAGAGAAGAATGTCATTGAAGACGTGTTCCCTAAGGATACTAACGTAACTGAAGCCAGCATCACCCTTGGGCGTCACTTCCAAAAGTTCCATCAGCGGCAAAAAAATGATTGATGTTGCCTCGTTGGCAGTGATTTCGCTGTCGTGTACGCGGCATAAGCACTTCAATAAGGCGGTTCTATATAGCTCCAGCTTATGTAGAAAGGGCTTGCTTGTATCGGGACACACCTTCACACTGGGATCGCCCTGATGCAAGCTGCTATGACCCATGGAAGAGGGCTGTGAAGCCTTTGGTAGAGGTATGGAGGTATGCATATCCTTCCCACCCGCTATACTGCCCTTGTTCATTGTATTTGTCGTCATAACATCTCCCGGTGTGGTTTGCTTAGCACCTCCATTATCCTTTGTATAAGCTTGGGCTTTGTCACCATTACTAGCCTTTTGCACAGTATCCCTTACGGATGATACCCTTTTCCTTTTCGCAGCAGAACTAGCTGGAGTGTCCCTAGAGTTAGCCCTCGTTGTACTGCCTTTAGACGCACCAACTTGTGCGAGAGTAGCCTTTGACGCTGTCTTCGGCATCATCGCACAGTAGTCAATGCTCTATTGAGTAAGCGCCCCTAAGAGATCTATCCCGACGGTACACATTCCTTCCGCGTGATGATATGCGCTCATTAAGTGTTCAGCCGCCGCAACTTGCGTTAGGGATATGACAACGTAGGTGGCAGTCTTAACGCCTAAGTAGGCGAGACGTTTCGATGAACCAACCGCCGTTAAGGCGATGTTCTAGAAACGAGACTATTATATTGTAATACACAACTTTGTTGGCAATTTCATGAAATCAGATCCATATGAGTAAGACACCATCGCTCAATAACACACGTAGCAACAAGAGCTCTCAACATCCCAGTGGCAAAGTATCCCTCTCATTCAGGATACTTGTAATATCAAGGCACTTAATTTTTACATGTGGATATAAATGATACGTAAGGGTTTATTGATTAACACATACTCGTCGTAATGCATCCATTAGACAAGGCTTTGCACAAATAGCGAGTCACATGCGCATGTTGGATCTCTGCCTTAAGTGCCAAATCATGTGTGAGCATTGTTTAAAGAGTGTCGCTATTGATTTGAATTTCTGGTAAGATTGTTGTTGACCTTCTTAGTCGAGGCTCAGACGGAAGCCACACCATCCTGCTCTTATGAAAATGTAGCCTGTGCATAGAAATCTAAGCAATGCAATATTGTGTGATTAAGGCACATGGTTCAGTACTGTGATCGTTAGGGGTTGTATAGGTTACGCATTGAACGGTACACTGTGTCACGTTGCTCATTTGCTGTGACCGCTACCTCTGATCAGGTTGTAGCTTGTATTGTCACATATCATCGATGACGTAGATTCCAAACAAGATGATTCCTATTAAATGTAGATTAGTTGCTTGGTTTACTTCCACCTTTTGTTGTGCAACATATGTCTGTTGAGAAGACACGCGACTTCATATAAAAAATGGTTTCCGGAGTACATGATCATGTTCGGATTCCGGGCATTTAAAGGCGATGCCATATCTGGCGATCGCCAGGGGCGCTTTGTAAGATCGCGCAAGCGGTTCAAGGCTTACACATGGAAGTATAAGAAAACCATATCGCCTATTGCGTCCTTTGTGCTTCTAGTCAACCAAATTTTTGGTTTTGGTAGGTCATACGTGTTGTTCTTTTAGTGGAATTTAGGCATGAGCGACATTCCTTCCGTAATACGTGAAGGTGGATGGCTCCCTGCTCTCTTCGCAAATGTTCTCGTATGCATCCTTGCCGCGCTCTGCAGTCTCATGCTTCTTCGAGCCATGACCCTTATCCCGCACAACAGTAACTTCGATCAACGTATTGAGTTCAACACGCTTGTCAAATACTACCTGTCGGACCATAATTTCAAGTTTGTCGCTCTCCTAAATCATCTCGGTGATCTTTGCAGCGTCGTCTCTAGTATCCTTGTGTTTGCGAAACTCGTTGATTTGTTTCTTGTGCAAACATTAGGATGGACGTTGGCGCTTCAGATTTACCCAACCATGAGCTTCGGGCGTATAGATATGAAGACGATAAGCGCCATTTATGAATCTGATTTAATCCCAACCGATGAAGGGCGTTCGGTGACATTGGCGATCACATTGGGTTATGTGGTTTGTGCAGTGCTTTGTCTACGACTTAGCGCGTGTGCTCTGGAGGAAACTATGGGATTCCATGTATGCTCATTCCTGGCCCTCATCGGATGCACTGTACAATTGGCCGTCTTCGGACTTTCACGCTACCTCGGAGGTACCTCTACTGCGAAGCCTCCAACTGTAGGCAATGTACGATTTGGTACGATCTTACTGACGTTCGTTGAGAATTATAGCCTGGCAAGCTCTACCCCGTCTTGGGCGAACGAGATGACAAGTGACGTCAAAGTCATGCGTACCATGTGGACCAGCGCCTTTTTCTCATGTGCGATCTATTATTTCTTGGGTTATATCCTGTGTCTTGCGTTCCCAGCAAACAGCAGCAGCATCGTCATTGATATTCTGTTCAGCAAGACCGGGTTCCTCACCAACATCGCAATATGTCTTTTCGTAGTTGTGACTGTGCTCCCTGATATTGTATTTGGCAGCATCAGTACCAAGTACAACTTGCTGAACTTGGGGTACTGTGGTGGGAATTCAGCATACTTCTGGGGGTGCGTCTTTCCTTTCACATTCACGTGGCTGCTCAGCAATGAGTCCGTATTCATGGAATACCTGAACCATATAGGGTTAACATCTGTACTGTTTTGCGACTTCTTCATCCCAATTGTCGTGTACACAGTAGCTAGGGAGAGCTTATCTGAGCTTTCTCTGTCCGGTTCAGTGGAGACGATGGATGATCAGCAGTCCCTTGGATCTGCTGGACGAATCCGCCGGGTAGATGATGGCGCAATGAAACTTAGTAGTAGTGAAATGCTACTAAAGAAAGGAACTACCATTCTGTTTGGCAAGATTGGGAGCTGGGGTCGACTAATGACCCTTGACTACCGGACTAAGCCTACCCTGGAGCTACAAGAACCGAAAGAGAAATCTGTAAATGATGATTCTACCGTGAGTGATGCCAATGCAGTAAGTCAGGAGGGAACTGCTGAACTTGATTTTCTGTCTTTTAAGATCATAAAGCCACCGGCTGTTGCAAGACCTGACGATCATCAATACAATGTAATAAGCACGCGTAGAACGGCCCAAAGCGTTTCTTTCGAGGAGATAGATCTGTATAATGCGAATGAAGAACTGGATCATCAACCAATGGGTATGCATGGGATGAACAACAACTCCGGTAATAGAGTGGAAATATTCCCGCTGGACTTTTTAGAAAAGCACCACGGGCCAATCGCAAGGATACTTTTGCTGTTCCTTGGAGGAATGACCATTCTTCCTACCCTCTATCGTGTGAAATCGTTGCTATAGAGGCCTACATAACTCCCATGTACTATCGGTGGTCCGAGTCTAGCAGACGACCAAGTGAAAGTAATTTTGTACCGGTATATGTCTTATATGTTATCGCATCACTGTATACGTGTGTACATATTCGTAGAGTCGTGTGATAAAACAACTAAGGAATGTTTCCTTGCGCATCCAGGTCCCCTGTCACCAGGTATGCTATGAGACTAAAACCGTGCACATTTTATGCATATCGTGGTATTTACATGACACTTATATCAATGTGTATCCCTAAACCTATGGAAGTTGCTTAGGGTTTCATTTTGTCATTATATCTTCATAAGGCCAGTGGCATGCTGTCTAAGTCCAAAAACGCACATTGGCATTCCAGCATATATGCGCTATATATATTCCTCTGGAAGAATTTACATTCTAAACGACCTGCGTGATTTTCCTTAATGTTTATGCTGTGGCGCAACATTTACGTTCGTTTGAATGCTGTGAGTGTGTACCTACTTCCACTGATTTAGTTGGATCTAAGTGTCCTTAATGTGGTTACATCTACAGCATCCAATCTCATATGACGTGATTAAAGCTCTCGAATGCAAAACACATATCGGACCCCCTCTACGATAGCGTTTTTATGATGGATGGACAAGAGGTGTATGAGGTCCGTGACCTATTTATGACGCATCCGGATTCACAAGCTGGGAATGTTTTCACTTCTAGTTCTAATTATGAGTCATTGGCTTCAAGAACAACTCTCACAGATCTCCCTGGTATCCATAGGAGCGGATGCATGTCTTCCAGCATACGTACATCAGGGAGAAATGTCAATGCTAAGTGGATCGAGCGTTTGGGTCTTCTTAAGAACATGCGGCGTAGCATTGCACAGGAACCGTCAACTGATCACATCATAAGCAGCATAGACGTTTGTATCGACAGTATCGCAAAACACCTGGAGTCATCTTTTAATTTGGAATCCCCGGTTCATATACCAGCTCAGCCTACTAAGCATGGCGCAGATACAGTAAATGAGCCAATCAAAAGGGATGCCAGGGAATTTGCAGAAGGGAACGATTCTGAGAGCTGCATCTATCCTGAAAGTGGTCAACTGAGGGCACGATCATCTAATATACCACAGGAGGAGACAAAGCTTCCAGGTAGAACGTCCTACACTATGGAAAATGTTGTGGAAACGCTCGACACTCTAGGTATGTTGCCTGCACGCCGAGGCCGTACCTCACGCTTCCTAGACATCGCAGAAGATGAGGACGAGATCCCCAATGCGTTTGTTTTAGAGGCAAACGATATAGAGTGTCATTTAAACAAACCTTTGGTACGCAAGTTGTATTCGCGTCGGTGGATGAGGCGCATCAATGCAATAGACGAGATCGTGACGTTGATCGAGCGGAATACCATTTTGGACACTAACGGGCACAGCATTCAACAGGTTGTCGTCGGAGTTGGAAAGATCCTTTCGAGACTATTCCAGGACCACGCACTTAAAGTACGTTGGCAATACATAGCATGCCGTGTCCAAAATGCTTCAGGTCCTAATAAAGTCACTGGAGCTCCTGGACGCATTTTTTGATTTCATGGAGCGTAACGGATGTTGTGCGCTTACCAGCGCACGAATATCAACTGCCAGAAACACTGCAGTGAACTGTGGCTCGGAGTTCGTGGAGGTGCTTATTGGTAGGATGGGCGACCGTGTCTCCGCGGTTGTAAACTGTGCTGTATGTGCATTGCTGAAGGTGGCGGAATCGAACACCATTCCAACCTATGAGGACGTTGCAAACTGCCTCATTAGATCGCTTGGTGTGTATAACCAACATCCAGGTATCCGTTCAATATGCAACCGTCTGCGCCTACTATCGACGATCCTACTGAGGGCCCACACGTACAACTCTCACAACGTATCGCGATTCTCGATTAAACCCTGCCATTTATTCGAATGTCTGAACGCGCTATGCCATCATTCAAACGGTGAGGTGCGCGCGATGGCTCTAGAGGCAATGGCAGTTGGCGTGAAAGTCTACTTCAAGGATGTAACGGTGAACCTCGATTCAACCACACGCGATGCCGTCGAGCGTATCCCGGTGGAATCTGTGTCAGTGTATGAGGGTAATGCCGCTAATAGGACCACTGAGTTGCTGTCTGATGCGCAGGCGACCTGGGCTGTAGACATCCTTCGGGCGCGTACACCGCCTCAGTGGTAATTAATGGGTCTTCTGAAGGTGATTCGCAAAGGCAAGGCGCTAGAGCGCGAAATACGTATACTTATTTTGTGAGTGCCTATGACAATGTCGCATATTTTCCAGGGGTTTGGACAACGCAGGCAAAACCACTATACTCAAGCGTCTCAATGGCGAGGATACCTCGTTAGTCGAGCCTACGCTCGGTTTTAACATCAAGACTCTAGAACACGAGGGGTGGGCATCGTGTGTGTAGGAATGTAACGAATGTGTAGATTTCGTCTTAACATATGGGACGTGGGAGGGCAGAAGTCAATCCGTTCCTTCTGGCGCAACTACTTCGAGAGCACAGATGCGCTTGTCTGGGTGGTGGATTCCGCAGATTCCATGCGCATAGATGATTCTCGCCACGAGATCGAGAGGATATTGTCCCAAGACGTGGGTTTTGCGAGATGCGATTTCATTCCGCGCAGCAGATGGCACAGTGCACGTTGCTTGTTTTCGCGAATAAACAGGACGTTCAAGGCGCACTAAGTGTCAACGAGATTAAGGACGTATGCCTATATTAGTTTGTATTAATTGTTTGTAGCAGCTGGGGCTGAGCGACGTTACACATGAGCGCAGCTGGCGCATCCACGGCTGCAGCGGCGTCCGGGGCGATGGTCTGGTGGATGGCATCGCGTGGTTGGTAGAAGACGTTGCGCGGCGCATATACACGCTCGACTATCAGAAGAGGTAACGCCTTTTATATGCCGTCTGTAGCTGCCTTTGCGTCAGAAGGCGTTAACCTTTCTGCAAACTCTAACCGCCGGGTGACCTCCTCCTGTTCCGGATTGTTTGCGATTACCAGTAAACTACCTTTAAAAAGTCATAAACAGTATCCTGGCACAGCGCCACACCTTCGTCTATCTGTTCTATAATGAAGTGCTTGGTCTCATTTATCTGACGGACAATCTCCATTGTAGGAGCGTCACTGCACATTATAATCCATAAAAACGATGCCATACCACTTCACGAGTATACCTCGCAGCGCAGAAACCATATCTTAATACACAATGGCAGAGATAGTTAATCGTGCATGGTGGGACTCGAACCCACAACCTTCGCCTCCGGAGAGCGACGCGCTATCCATTGCGCCACACGCACATTAAATACTGGCCAATTTATGCTTCATATTCTACACGCCCAAGGACCAACAAACAAGTGGAGAAGGGACTTCATAATTTACATCCGATGGAACAACTTGAAACTTTAATTTCTCAGATCAGGCGTGATCCCGAAGCTCACCGTGACGATTTCCTTCGAAAATGGGAGGAGTTCTGCGCCGCGTTCGCCGTGCTTCGCTTGACGCCGCAGCTGTACAAGTTGGATACCATGGCATTGCTGAACTTCGTTGCACAGGTGTGTATTTGCAGCCTAATGTAGTGATGAGTATACAGGCGGTGCCATTCTATGTGCCTCCGCAGGTGGATGGTATAGATGTTGTAGGTTTGGCTGCAGTGGATTCCAAGGAGCCCTGTGAGAAAAGTGAAGCACAAATGATGGGCACAAGCTCAGCTATGGATGAAAAAAGCATGGCAAATCAGAATCTCGGTCGTCAGCTTTGCATAATGATAATCGATTTTATCAAAAATCATCGCAAGGGTATGAACGGAAAGATGCTGAAACAGTTGATCAGCACAACCTTCCTGCTACGAAGCAAGCGTTTAGTGGACATTTTTACGTATGTTGTATCTGATTAATGATTGTCTAATGCTTTCAGAATCCTGCCTGAATGGCTGGCACTGCTAGATCTTGACGACCGTGATGTACGCCGGCGCCTATTTGTTTTCATTGTTCGTGACCTAACCATAGTGTTTCAGCATGTAAAAAACATAAAGGTATGTCGAAAACGAGTTGTCTGATAATTTATGATTTCGCAGATTACTCGTGCAATTCAGCGTCTCTTCTTCGAACATCTCAATAACAAGAGTGTGCAGGTCCAGCTGTTGACCTGCTGTATATGCGTGGAAATGCACAAACGGCGTATTTGGCGCGACAGTCATACCGTCAATTCTATTGCTCAATGCGCCCTCGCATCAAATTTGAAAATCGTCCTTGCTGGAGCCCACTTTCTCCTCGGCACCAAAAACCATTTCGATGTTGCTTTTGAGGCGCTGGAGGATGTCGAAGATGATATAGCTGCTCTAGAAGATCTGAAAAAGCAGAAGCAACAGATGGGTACATATGCAAAAAAGAGTGGCGGGCGTCAGAATCGTATTGAACGTTCGAAAAAAATGATTGACAAGCTGTTGGAGAGACGTAAACGTCGAATAGAACTCTGTGCAGTACGCGAGTTTGCCGCTATTGACGATCTGCATGATGCACAAAAGTTCACCGAACGGTTGTTCGAGAGATGCGGAAAGAAGGATGTCACGTTCGGAGCCAAGCTCATACTACTACAGCTGGTCAGCCTCCTTATCGCACGTCACCGTCTCCTCGTGCCAAACTTCTACGGGTTTGTGTTGAAGTACATAAATCACAAGCAGAAGCTGGTGACCAAGATTTTGGCGATAACCGCACAGGCTGTTCATGCTGAGCTTCCGACCGACCTTGTAGAGCCAGTGATCCAGCAGGTCATGGATCAGTTTGTAAGTGAGGATCGGTCGAACGAGGTCATAACAGTGGGAATGAACACGGTATGTGCATTTTATGGCCCGGCAACTGTCATTTAACTTGCAGCTTCGTGAGATTGCCTCAAGGGCGCCCTTCCTCTTCAACAAAGACACAATCGCACAGCTGACAGAATTCAGGCACATAAAAAACAAGGGTACGTTGTGTACATGTGGGAGTGTATAAGCGTATGCAGCTGTATCAATGGCAACAAAATCATTTATCAACCTTTATCGTGAGGAGGCACCCGAATTGCTCCACCCGACTATTCGGGGGCGGGAAGCAGGAACAAAGCTGACTAATGCAAAGAAGGGTAAAATAAGCAAATCTAGTCAACCTTTTAGTAGTACTTATATACTATCGCAAGAAGACTTTGTGCGTAAAAAGTTGAATGGAACCAAAGAACGCGAGGCCGGAGATGACTTGACTGATGAGGAAGCAGAATCTGGTACAGAAGACGATGATGATATCAGTCAGGAGTCGGCCTCAGATGGTATTGAAGAAGATGAGCTGTCGGAAGGTGAATATGAGGACGACGCATCAAATGGAGACGAAATTTCTGAGGATGAGCATATTGTTAACGGCGGTGGTAAGCGGCTGGGTTCCCATGATGATGAAGAAGAAGACGACGAAGATTCAGATGAAACCCGTCTCAAGGTTAACCCTGATGACCTGACCTATGGCTCCAAGAAAAAGCGGGTCGCTGCGCATAGTAGGCGTGAAGCTGCATTGGCTCGCATGGAACGAAAGAATCAAAGGTTGACGGCTGAGAGCCGTGCAGGTCAAAAACAGAGCACCACCAACCGAGTGAAGGCACGTAACAAACCCGTATTGATGACTATGCAAAGCAGAAGGATAAAGGGCAAACAAATGCAGAACGTCGCCGAAAAAATGGCGACGTTAAAGCGTCACTTGAAATCCCTGAAGAAGGGTAACGTTAAATACAAGAAGAGGAGACGATGATACCCAGAACTCCCTAATGCTTTATCTTGTTATAGTAGTTATTTTATAAGTTGATCATGCTACTATGCCGGACGATCATACAGGATGGCTATCTTCGTTTACTCTGGTGTCGCCTGCATAAATTTGGCAGAATAGACAGAGGAAGAAGTGATGTTAGAGGACATAAGGTACCCCTAAAAACGAAAAATTCTAAACTGCCAACAACGAATCATGAAACACTGCAATGGCGACCCACAGATACGGCTGCAATACAATTAAGCGTGAAATGTATAGTACACATTAATAGCTGTTTGTTATTAGCTTGCGTAAAAAGCCGTTGCGAGATACTGTTAACTTATTACCATCGACCTCTAGGGAGACTAGACCCCGCTTCGCTGCGTTCTTAATGGCGTTCTGTGACCAAATTCGGAAATAATTATAATACAAAACCTACCAGCTTGTTTAGAACAAGTATGCGGTACATGAACTGCTGAGGACAATCGTCACGCAGTGGCTTAATGTCACGGAATCTTGCGATGTCGCGTAGGCAGCGTAAGCTGTCGGAGACGTTTTGCAAGAGCGACCGTCGCCGTGCGTGCCAATACACACCGTTGCCCGGCGCATATACTCCAGCAAACTAAGCGCAGCTATGTCCCTTATTGTTGCAATAGGCCTACCTGAAATGGCGAGGCGTCGCGAGCGGGCGGAGGTGTCTGGAGCACGCCGAAAACCGCTGTGCCAGGCCTTACGCTACCTTGCACCGTCGAGGCCAACAGAAAAAGTGATGCAATAAAAAACATGACAAAGGTTAAGTGGAGAGCGACTTTGAGTAGTCGCCGAGGTGGTGTTCCTTGGGAGCATCCACGCAAATGTGGAAGTCCTCCAGTGCCTTGTTCTGACGCAGCAGTAGCTCCTGTTCATTGCAAACATGGAGGAGGCACACAAACATGATGTGGCTACTCAGATCAACGATGTCTTTGTTCTGAAGGCGATTTACCGTGTCTGTGATGGCTTTCTGGAACATGCAACCGGTTTCCTTGTTAAATGCCTCCTCCATAGATGCCTTGCAGAGGATATGTTCATCCTCAAAGGCTTCCTTGAACTCAGGAGGCGGTAATATAACACTACAGAGAGTCTTTTTGATCTTGAAAATGTCCACATATGACGCTACGGTGGCCGGAACTATACCGCCAGTGCCCTGTGGATTCTCCACTGCGATGTCCGACTTAATTACACTATCTTCCAAACGGTTCACCGACCAAGCAGGATCAGGTGTATTGACTTCGTACATAAGATCAATGGAGGTCCCAATTGGATTTGGATCCGCATCCGGTACGTTCATTGCGATATCGTCCATGCAATCCATACCTAGCTCCACAGTATCAATATCAGTGACATCATTATCCGTGTGTCTCGTGCTCATTATGCCGGCATTATGGTCCAGGCGAAGATCCACGAGGTCGTCATCATTCCATGAAAAGTTTTCGTTAATGCGTGTGAAACTGAAAGCTGCCTCATGGTCCTTCGCATAGTATATCTGGAGCAGTGGCATTGCTTGATTTTCATCATTATGCTTAGTACGCCAGTCATACTCGCTTGATATACGTAGCACCCGGTTTCTAAGAGTCCCCAAATGTGTCAGCATCATATCGTTGAACTTAAATATGGCCCCAGTTGAATCCGCCGCAGCAAATATGCTCGGCCCCTTCCTTGGGGGTGCCTTGGGTGTTTGACAACTGCTAACACAGCCAACGGTGTCGACCTCCTCAGCTGCGGAATGTGTAGACATGTAGTTGATTAAGTCGCGATATATGTTGCCTTTCGGTTTAGTCGATCTCTCCACCCCCTTAAGAGTGGGAAAACATTCATTTCCACCCATGCTGGTGGTACGTATATTAGAGCCCCCACTCATATCCTTGAAATTGGTCGTATAGTATGAAAATTGTGAACCCCCTACAATATCAATTGCCGCTAAACGTTGCATGAAAGCGGCGGTCGTGGTGGAATGCGACTGAGGTGTCTTTGTACCAGCTATTCCCTCCAGATAATCAACCTGATCTATGCCGACCATGGGTGTATCCCTATGTGGAATGGAGTCTAAATTAGCATCGAAATCTTCTGTCGGTATGCCCAGATGAGGCAAATCTACGCTTGCATCCTGCATGGAAAATGCCCCGTCTGGAGCGAAATCGTCAAGTGCCACGTCACTTGTAGTTCCTATGGTACCAGGGTTTATATTACCATCATCTTTAGCTTGCGATTCATCGGTATCAATGCTCTCTGCACGGTGCCCCTTTCCTTTTCGCTTTTGGTCTAGCAGCCTCTGAAGCTCGTTGCGGAAATAGGCCGCTTCCGGGAGAATCCCAAGCTTGGTGAAGTCAGCACCGTTCTTTGAAGCGGCCTGATTAATAGCGTTACATGAGACATATACTGTTGAATTATCGTCAGATTCTTGCTTGTAATTCTGAAAGACGAGATTGTCACCATCAAGGTTAAGTGCCAGGTCATTTGAAACCTGTAGGTTTGTGAGAAGCAGGCCTTGTGCTCCACTTTGGTCAAACATTGAGGATATCTTGAGAAAATACGGGTCCAATACGACATTGTCTATGGGGATCTCTGTTAGTGTAACGTCGCTTGCCGATGCTAGGGTGTTGGACCCGGAGGTGAACTCCATCTTGGCCTTGCTGCGAATCCGTGACTTAGCAGCATTACCCATTGAGGCACCACCATCCTGACTACTCGCATTGTTCATATTCATCAACACGTTGTATGTGAGGTCATAAACCGCTTCAATGCGGTACCCGTAGATTTTGCTTGCACTCTCAACCACCTTGGATGCACGAGTGAAATTCAGTCGCTTCTTCTTGATAGGGTCAGCTCCATTCTCAAGAGCCAGCTCTTCTATGCCATCTTCATCGTCAGAACCGCCGTCTAAATTCACCAGATCGTTCATGTGGTCGATAATGCCTACATCAAAGGCATTCTGGCTGCCAATCTTGTTGGTTGATAAAGCAGTCATACAATCCGTAAACAACGATAGCAACTCCTGCGAATTATCACTTGGTGAAGCGTCAAGCTTGGTAATCGCCTTCTTTGCTGGTTGGCCATCGATCGTCGGTGCCTCTGCATCTCCACATGGGCGGATGCGCTTTTTAGCACTCAGCATGTGTGTAGACACAGCCATATCCATGAGTAGGGATGATGTGTAGACAAGTACATCTGCAAAATAAGTTGAGCGTCATGTTATGGTGTCACTATGATACCGCGACCCTCGAGTGTTTACACGTGACAAGACGAGAACGTACATACGATCTGTATACAAAAACGATATTTCAAAGGTTATACAACCATTATAGTTGAGATTGGTGTATATTTTGTCTAAAATGGGTCTACCCGCAACGTCCTCCACCGCATCCACCGGATGCGACCCACGACGCCCCGGAAGACTTGGTTACGAATAGACCCATGAAGCTCTCAGCATCGGTAGGGTGGATTCCAATGGTGTCATCGAAGTCCTGCTTCTTGGCGCCTAAACGTATGGCTACGGCTATGCCTTGTATAATCTCTCCAGCGTTCGGGCCCACAAAGTGAGCGCCGACAACTGTGCCGTCCATACGACAAACAAGCTTAGCCAGACAGGTGGGTGGCATGTAAATATCATCCTCATCAGCCTGGGCTATCTTAGCCTTGACACGGTGAACTGCTGACAACTCTAGAGTAGTAAATTCAGAGAGATAGACCTCGATGTCACCGTAACGTTCCTTAGTGCATATTGTGAGACGTTTAAAATCATACCAACCTTAGCTGCTTCCTCACTCAGCCCGACAGTGCCAAATTCAAATGGCGTGTAAACGCACATAGGCACCGTTGTGAGATCAATCTGCGATTGTCTATTACTAGGCGAATGAAATGATTTACCTTCTTATCGGATTTACCAAATATACGACGTGCCAACAACTCTCCGTCCTTTACAGCCACGGGAGCCAGCGCTGGGTTGCCTTCTACTATGTCACCAACAGCATAAATGCTGTCGACAGATGTAACGCCGTCAATAGCCATGATACGGCCCGCTTTGCTGAACTCCACACCAAGTGCACGTAGCTCTGTTGCAAAATTGAGGTTATACCATTAACACATACCTTCATAAGTACTGTCTGGTAAGCGCCCTGTGGCATAGACGAGCGTGTCGAAGACGTCGGTGCTGCCGTTGGTGAATGTAATCTGCATCACGTAATGAAAATAGAAAATACATTAAACGTACCTCGAGACGGCCATCTGGCAGTTTAGTAACTGATGCTGGAGTCTCGTTGTAGATGAATTTTGTTCCGGTAGCTACCATAAGCTCACCAACCTTCTCTGAGCATTGACGATCGAAGCCACGCAGCAAAATCGACCTTACAGCGACTGTTGTGTCGTAACCAAGGGCAGTTAAGAATCCGGCACATTCCAATGCAACAAAGGAAGCGCCAACAATTAGTGTTTTGCCAACGGGCTTCTTCAGCATAAAGATGTCATCAGAAGTTATAGCATAGTCAGCTGCGCCTGGCACCGATTTAGGAATTGTCGGTCTTTCTCCAACAGCTATGAGGATGTGTTTTGCTGTGATCTGTTTGGTTCCATTCTTCCCAGTAAACTCAATGGAGTTCCTTCCAACCACCTTGGCGCGTGCATTGAGGTACTCTACCTTTGTAGTCATAAGACCAGAGCGGTAGGAAAAATTGAGCATTTTCACATAATTTTGAACCGTCTACAATATGCTTGTATGTCTGAGACACGTTTAAAATACCTCTACAAGCTTCTCCCAGCTGTGGGTGGCAGGGGAGGGTGCCCATCCTAACTCTATACGATCATGCTCTGAGTGACCCAGCAAAGCGGCATAATGCATCAGTTTCTTTGGTATGCAACCAACATTCACGCATGTACCGCCTAAACCCCAAGTGCTTCCACGTGGAGAAGGTTGTACGTGATCAAATAAGACAGTCTTACTGCCTAACTTCGATGCTTCCTTCGCTGCAGCAAGGCCTCCAGGGCCGCCTCCAATGACGGCGAGGTCGTATGTAGTAGAATCCATCTCACAAGTGTGTTTCTGGGGTTTTTTTGATGTATGCCACGTGAAGATAGGGTGGCTTCCCTGTGTTGAAATTCCAGAGCCTGGCAACGGTGCTGAATGAACTGCCTGCTTTCTAAGGACAATATATGCACAAGAAAAAATTATTCGAGGGGCAGTGGATGCTAGAAATGCAAGTACGGTGGACCCTCTCATCATGCAATGGCTCCCACGCCATACAGGCTGGTAGGTCTTCCTTATTAGGCCCCCTATGGTGAAAATATGGCACTGATTATTATGGCTGTTATATGATATCTTATGTTATCTTCCAATGGGGTTATAATAAGAAATGCTAGGAATCACACTGTATGTGACAGCGAAAGACAAATCATGGGAACAGGTTCCCATGCGTTAATACGCATGATGGAAGGTTTGTGTTGTTGAGTCTAAGTGTTATTTGATGTTTTAGTTTGCCGTGGCATTACTTAAATAGCGCCCAGCGGGTCTGCACGGCGCTGCACGCAATACACACAGCTGTCTAAGCACCATGGAAGGAGTATTCTTCACATATAGACGCCAAAGAGGCATGTTACATTAAATCGGTAGGCTATGCTGGCATTTTGTGCGGTTGTACTGCCGCTAGCGTAGCACATTGCACCGTATAGAAGGTGTTGTCTAAATGTATGTGACTGTGGCACAGATATAGACACTATGGCGCTCGTAATACGACAAGAGAGTACTAAGGAGGAAACTCCACCGAACTCCGTCCGTAGCGGGGGTAACACCCCTGATGCCGATGGCACTTACGATTTTGGAAACGAGGGTGACTCAGCTCTTCTTATGCCTGCGCAGAAGGTAACCTCTAAGGGTACATCCTATATATTAGCAAGAGACATATTTGCCCGGTGTCTCGCAATCGTATATTTCATCTCGTTCCTTGGGCATTACAAACAGGATGTTGGTCTCGTGGGTGAAGAAGGTGTTTGGCCGGCGGGTGCTTCTCTCGCTAAGATGATTGAAGGAATATTCGAGGACGGAATCCTCTCTGTGAATGATAGGATACCTGGTATATTCTCTGTCTTACCAATATGTGATGTTTGTGTATGGCTTCTTGCCGTAGCCGGCATGATTATCAGCCTTTTAATCATTCTGACTGGTATTGTCGGCTGTGGAACATGTCTCACCCTGTGGCTCATCGAGTTCTCTTTAGTCTCCCTTATGGCCAATCTACCGAAGCATAATTCCGATTTGTTGCTGCTTGAGGCGGGATTTCTCGCAATCTTCTTATTCTCGCCATTCATGGTTTTCGAAAAACAAGGGGAAGAATGGGATCTCCCTCTCATCTGTCGTTGGGCGTTCCGCTTCCTAGTTTATCGCGTAATGTTCTGTGCTGGTATCTCAAAGATTCGTGGAACTGGTCACTGGGTTGACAGCACTGCGTTCAAGTACCTGTTACAGTCGGTAACAATTCCGAACCCAATTACCTATTATCTATATAACCTCATGGTAAGCTACCCAACTGCAAACATGGTAGTCACCAATCTACTATTATTCGTAGAGTGTGTTGCCTCCGTTTTTCTCCTCGCTCCCATGAGATCCTGTGCCATTCTAGGAGGTATAATTGCAATGATATATGCCCTGTTCTTCAATATCATAGGTAACTTTGGATACTTCTATCTGCTTTTAGCAGCTTGTGCTATCTTCTGCTTCGACGATGAGATACTCGAAAAAATAGTGGGTTATCCCTGCAAATCGGATGAAGAGGATGCATTGAAGGAAGTTGTGGATGATGAGGAAGCACAATCACCTGGGTGTGGACATGAACAAGAGGGATTCACAGCTGGAATTATGCGTATAATTAAGTGGGAGCCAAAGAAATGTAGTCATGGAGAAGATGTAGTCTATTTGCACCTACTTGGAGTGGAATGTGATGGCAATCCTTACCATCGGATGCTTGAGAATCTTCAGGTTCTAATCGTCTTCTTGATCTCCTTTGTGATGTTTAACATGATTCTAGGGCGACCTTACATAGGCTTGAAGGTCGTGATTGTCTTTTTCCTAGCGCTCCAGTTAAATGTCTTCGACATCATAGAGAATGATGTTGGTTTTTTGCGTGTGTGGTCAACAGTTGGTCTAAATGAGGTGGGCGCTGGTCTTTCTCATGCTGCGTCCAAGCTACACAAGATCTGCAGGGTCATGATGCAGTTGGTTGTTCTCACGAGTGTGGTATGCTATGCGTTCCCATTGGTGATACAGTCTATCAACTTCAGGAACCCAGGTGCGGGTTTTAGGGCGCCCTTTGGCATTGTTAACAGCTATGATGGTTTCGGAATTATACCAGAGGAACGACACGTGCTTCTTATTCAGGGAACTGATGAAAATGTGGTCGGTGCCAATACGCAATGGAAAACATACGAACTACATGGTGTGCCAGGGGATGTGAACAAGCAGCCGTCATTTGTGCTGGGGTACAACTACGAGTTAGACAATCTTATCCATGACATCAACAAGAAAAACATAGTTGGGAAACCAAAGACAGTGTCCATTTTCATGCTAGAGTTTATTCGTGCACTGTTGCATAACAAGGAAAATGTATCAAAACTATTGGCTTACAATCCGTTTCACCAGCAAGCGCCAAAGTACATTAGGGTGATTCAATACAGGTATCAGTTCTCCGGTACGAACGACGACACCTGGTACAAACGGGAATTTATGGGGCAAATGATCCCGCCTCTGACATTGGAACGATTAAACGAAAATGACCATCACGCAGAGGTTACGAAGGAGCAACATGATGCTGCCAAAGCTCAAGAGAAACCTCATAGCGACGCTGCGCCAAAAGCCGGTAATGTGGTTCATGTTGTACACAAGATGCCTCCAACGCGAAATATTCGCGGAGTACCCCTAGACATGGCAGAGAATTTTGTTAAAACAGCACCGATTACGGATTCTCTCATGCTCACACGTGTTTAAAACAAAACAATTTAATGCTGCTTTAAATACACTTTGTTTACATCTATTGTATTATGCATTGTTACAACGGTACAGTTGGCTTGTTGGCAACCACTTCAAAAATTGCCCAAGACAATCATAAAAAACAGTTTGTGGCAGTGTCAGGTTGTAAACTTCTGGTGGATCTTCTGCAGCGTAACTCTCCAGTTATGAGACCGTGTCTAACGATGTCTTATCGGACAGGAATAGCAACTAACGTTGCTCTGCAAACATATATCACCTTCTTTATGAGAAGGCACACATTGATGCGTTATATATACTATAAACGTGATTTCAGCCGACCGTTTGTTGCAAAAGACGGATGTAGCATACACACGTACACGTGATTCACCTTGCGCGCCTCATAGGCCTTCCAAGTGATCCCACCGCAGTTGTCAACATAACATCAAAATAACAACTTAAATGTAGTAACATAGCAGATCGGAATGTCTCTTAAACAGGCCGCAAAGGATCGTAAGTTTAGCATTTGTTTTTTGTAAATGTTTTTTAGGCCTTTTATGGGCTATCCGCCAGGTCGTTTTACCATTTGGTAGAGTTATACTGCTGCTAGATCATCACAGCCTGCGAATAGTGTCAGCATGTTGTTCTGTAAGTGAACTTATGGACGAAGGTGTAGATCTGGTGGAGATCATCGCAAAGAGAAGACAACCTCTTAGGAGCAAAGTGGCTCTCTATCTTATCAGCGACGAGTCTGGGGCTCTTGATCAATTTATAGCAGATTTCGATCCCGGTAATGAGCTTTATAAGGCTGCGTTTGTAATCTTTAACTACCATCTATCAGACGACCTTGAACTGCGTAAAATCGCAGAAAAGGTCGAAATATATCGCATTTTGGGTTGTACGGAGCTTCATCTCAACTTTCTAGCGTACGAAGAACGCATCTTCCATGGAAATCTCGGATTCACGTTATTAAATCTGTACCAACATGAGGCGTCGTTTGTTCATAGGGTTGCGTCTCGTCTTGCATCGCTGTGCTCCACTATCCGAGCTCTACCTATTATAAAGTACCAACAGTGTGGAACCGGACTTCCGGAAAAGTTAGCAAAGGCGGCACAAACTCTTATCAGGGATACCTCACCCGAGGATGCGAACCAGAGTAACGACATGCTGATCATCATCGATCGATCATTTGATGTAGTACCTTTGGTCATACACGAGTACACTTATCAAGCTTTTGTCTATGACATGCTGCGCATACCGTGCTGCAGTGACCCAAAAGACCACCAAACTGATGATGTGTGGGAATTCGAGTATGTCTCCAATTCGGGTAAACATGAAAAGCGAAAGGCGCTACTGACTGGAGATAAGGATGTGCTGTGGCATAGGTTTCGTCACATGCATATTCAAAAGGTAAATGAGGCTGTCTCAGAAGAGGTGGAGAAGTTCACCAAGCAAGCAACGGGAACCTCACTCAAGAGGTCAAGCAGGACTCAGGACGTCCTAACTGTCGTAAGAGGACTACCAAAAACCCAGTATATGATGGAAAAGTATTGGGCACATGTGTCTCTGACGGAGCGCTCATTTGAACAGCTGGAGGCAAAACGTATCATGAACGTAGGGGCGCTGGAACAAGTTCTGGCCACGAACTTAGACCGTCATGGGAGCAAGCAAAGCCATTCAAAGACGTTAAATCAACTACTTGCCATGGTTGAGGATGTTACAGTTGATGAAGAATTGAAAATTCGGCTTATAATATTGTACTTTGCTGTATACCGTAATCTCCGACAGGATAACCTATCGGAAATACTCAAAGTCTCCGGGTTGTGTAACTCTAGCATGGATATAATTGGGCGCTTTATAGATATATATCTTGCATCGACGACGATTGCATGTTCGCCAAACTCCCCAAGGAGCTCAAGCTCGTCACACAAGATCATACATAGGCATGCCGAAAAGGGCGACGCTTACCAGTACTATAAAAAGCATGCCGAAAAAAACGAATATGAGCTATCACGTTATATTCCGGAGATTCAGCACATTATTGCGCGGGTGGTTGCAGGAACACTGGAGGAGGAAAAGTTCCCTACCCTTCATGAGGGACCGTCGTCCAACACCCAAAAGGCTGTGACAGAGGACAGGAGAATTGTCGTGTATGTAGTGGGAGGAATAACCTTGTCTGAAATGCGTGTTGTATATGATATATCTGAGAAAACAAAGGCGAACATATACCTCGGTGGAGACTCTATCCTTGTCCCTTCTGCCATATTTGATAATATGAAAAAGGCGATATAAGCACGTAAAGACCTTAGCGAAGCATTTTCAATGCAAATTCTTATATCGCTTTATTCCCGTATAAGGCTGATTTGGTCTAAGTTTCTTATGCCCCCGGGAGGGAGTAAACATTTATTGCTAATGTGGCATTGTATCCTATATAGCATATTTTTAATGCGTATATAAGAAACATATTGGGTGTTAAATTGCGGAATTCTGGGTTGTACCTTACTTATAGCATCACGCAGTTGTGACGTAATCGTATATCACTATGCAATAACGAGTGAGCGTGTTTATGCCATGATACATGGAAGCCAATACTGTTTCATGTATCTTTTCGTAGACGTTTTCACAAAAAATTGTTAAAATCAGTAGATAGGTATATGTAATTACTGATTCGTCTCATCATATAAAGAAGTTGTTGCATCACTGCACTGACGTGCCTGCTCTTCATCTTGCAAGGGTATCATGAAATATCGTAGTAGGTGAGGTATGATGCCATCCCAATACTGAAGCCTAGCTAAGTAGCTCATTAAAGCAAATCTGTTGGTAGATATAACGTAGTATGCTTCAACTGCCGCTTGTGGTGTTTCCATGGCAACTGCAAAGGGCTCTGATATTGCAAACTATCCCAAATTCCTATGTACGATCTCCATACCCAATAAATCAAACCATGAGAAGGACGGATGTAGTTGTCAACAGAACACTTGATAATATGAAACCGTCACCAGCATTATTTAAATTGGACCTAGTCGATGGAGCTCTACCAAGACTAGTATTATCCCCTTCTTTATTATGTGTGGCATCGATAGGGACT